>JANHGO010004560.1:0-24745 GCA_024606505.1 Aquila spilogaster | reverse complement strand
TTTCTTCTTTTCTGTTCTATTAAACTGTTCTTATCTCAACCCGTGGGTTTTGCTTCTTTTTCCCGATTTTCTCCCCCGTCCCACTGGGTGGGGGGGGAGTGAGTGAGAGGCTGCGTGGTGCTTAGTTGCTGGCTGGGGTTAAACCACGACAACCTTCTTTCCAACGCCAATGAAACCTTGCTCAGAAACCATCGCAGCTGGGACATGCAGTGACCGATAGCTGGTCGGCCAGAGGGCATCACCAGGGATGCTTGGAGCTCACAGAGGACAGTAACCCAAGGAGGGGCTCGGAGGCAGCTGCTGAAGCAGGCGCATGTGCGTAGCGAGAAATACCCATTACAGCATAAGGCAGCTTCATGCTACTGGCGTCAGCTGAATACAGCTTTTATTTGGGGGAGCGACAGGGGCCCCACTTGAGCTGAAAGGGGAGGGGTGTCTGTCCCCTGTGCCAGAAGGTAAATCTGACAGAGGTGGTGATGACTGAGTTTACAAACACTTCATGGGTGCTAGAGGGTGGTTGAACAAACCAATGTAAAAAATATGTAAAGTGAGAACATGTAGGATCATCATGGAGAAAAAAAGTATTGCTTGTTTCCCTGGGTCCTGTTTTCAGGCATCTGATCGTGTCCTGTGAGGCAACCTGTCTCCATCAAATAAAGGGTATGCAGGATTTACCTCAGACTCTGTCATTCAGGTGATCCTCCTGCCTACAGGGTTTTTTTCATGCAGATGTATCTCTGAGAGCTGGGCAGCTGCAAAATTGTCTCCCAGCCTTCACCCTCCAATGGACCAAAACTACATGGACATTTTGGAAAAGACATGGTCTCTGGTTGCTCTTTTCATTTGGGGTTCTGATTTGCTTCAAAGCTAACCCAACCTTTAAAGAAAATTAAAGAATCTCAGCATGACATAGTATTTTGCAGGACTCCTTTTGGGCAACCCCAGATTATTATTAGACTTTTGTACTTCGTCAGTCCCTTTCTTCCCCTCCCCTGTCTTCTATTTCTGCTTTATCCCAAGCACTTCTATTCATTCCCTCCCTGTCTCCTCTTCTCCAGGCCAAAATGACCACAGTCCAGGATTTGCACAGTTGTAATGACATTATACTTCAGAGAAATGGCTACTTCTCACTTAATGTCTTGTCTGCCCTGCGAGAGCTGGGCCTCCTCTCTCCCAGTACACGTAGAGACGTGTCTATGGAGCATTGAGTGCATTTATGAGCATTTGCAGCGTATCTGGGAGTCACCTTGCATCAGAGGTTGTGTTTTTAGAGACATAAAGTGGCTATAATCAGGTTTCTAACCGAGAGCATAATAGCTGTGCTTTAGCGGAGTTGTAGCTTTGGGAAACAGTATTTAATTTGACAGAGATATTAACAGGGATGGCGGCTGAGTCCTTTACATTGGAGAAACAGCTTCTGTTATCCTGTTTTGTTGATTTGTTCTTGCAAACCAAACACACTCGGTGTTTATGGCTTTCTACACCGTAGCGAACATCGTGCCCTGTTTGAATGGTTACTGAAGTGGATGAATAAATCATCTATCTGACTGTTGGAAATGCATACATAGACCTAATGCTCTAGTAAAAGGCTTTGTATGTGTTTTGACTGTTAACATCCAGAACAGCAAATATACATAGCAGTGAAAGGAAAATGTAGCTCCAGTTGCTGTTTAGGGAAGGAAGCTCCATCATGTTTCCAGCACAGGTTTTGTCAGAAGACTAAGCAGGATGCTCAGCCTCATGGTTAGACCTGCTGGGAGCCAGGACAGCCAGAGGCCGTTGTCTCTGCTGGGGCAGACACTCTGGACAGCAGTTATTATTTTGAGTCTGTAAGCCTCATTTCTACAGCTCCCATATTTCATCTATAGATCCTCAAAGCGCCTATAGATCCTCCTGGTGAGCCGGGGTGGAGGTGAGGAGAAAAAAGGTGGTCAGATCCTTGCCCAGGTCACCAAGCCAGAGCCTGGTCCCGGGGACCCCACTGAACCAAATGACTTTTTCTTCAAACACAGCAGTCCCCATCTCTGCTGGGGTGGTTTATTTGTGTGGTGGAGAGGCGGCTTTTGCTTCCTAAACTACCACACTGACTTAGCAGGAATCATGATAATAATGGCTGACATCATTGATTTGTCATAGAGATAAATGCCTTTTAGGTGTTGGAGGAGGATGGGCAGACCCTGATGGCTGTGCTAAGCAGGGCAGGACGCTAAACTGGCTTTGCTGTAAGTCAGTCTCTCTCTCAGCCTTGTACAGAGACCTACAATCTTCAGATATGACTTTTTATGACTGCCTTCCAAATCTGGAAGGCAGCTAAATCAATCTTATTAATACCTCGAGACTTTAAAATTCATTGTATTGTTTTGCTTTTGTGGAAAAAAGCATGACCGTTCCGGAAAAAGCAGGTCATTAGAGCCTTAAAGATGAACTCCAGAAAAGTAACTGCTGTTTCCAGCCCTCACTAGAATTGGTGCCATATAAGGGCAAGTTGGCAGACGATTTTGACAACACTTACTCATGCAAATGCTGCATCAGTGGAACAGCTTGCAAAGAGCACGGGTCTGCCTCGTGTTTACTTCCCCAGAGGCGAGTCCCTCTCCCTCTGAAGCCACGGGGCAGATCTCAAAGGACTGCACCAGAAATCTTGGAGAGGAAAACCTTTCTTCATTTTGAAAATACACCCTACAACCAGCAACAAATAAACACAGCTCCAGTTTCTCAGTGCTGCCAAAGCAACACACCCAGTACAGCACTGTTCCTCCCCTTGCATCACCCACAAAGCTGCCAGCTGAATTGCGCCTGTATTCGTGGTGCCTTGGACTGGTACCAAGAAGGAAGCACATAGATAAGCTTTCAGGAACCCAGCAGCTTTTGCAGGCTGCTAGGCTCAAAAAAGACCCCAATGCCTTGCCACTGGCTAGTAAAAAGAATACATTTCGCTCTAAAAATCATTGCTGAGAATCTGGCCTTTCCGAGAACAAAGCTTTATATATGCCAGAAGATTACTTCAGAACAAGATCAGAACTATCACATTTTTTTCACCCTGTTTATAACTTAATCTATAGCTGAAAAGGAGACTGGAGAGGTAGTGCCATCCCAGAGAGGATGCACCCAGACATCAGCACAACTCTCAATCTGTGCCATGCCACGTCCTCCCCGCACCTCTCGGAGACAGGAGTCCCCAGGCAGGCAGTGCTACGAGCTGCACCCAAATGGGTGGGCACCTATGCCCCATGCCACCCCAGCCAGTGCGGGTCTTGCTTCCCCTTGCCATCCTCAAAAAAATCAGCTTGCTCATCACCAGGAGGTGCTCAGTCTGCCTGCACAGCCCCAGCAGTAGCCCAGCACCTTTGCCTTTTTTTAAAGTGTATCATATAAAAAGGCACATAAAAAATATCCATAATTTGGGCTTCTGGGTGGTTTGGCCTCTTTTTTTTAACTGTTCACCCTTTAGGGAAAAAAGACAGAAGAAAGGAATTTCAGGACTTTTTCAGGTGTGTGTTTTTCTGGATGAATGAAACAAAGTTAGATTTATTTATTTTTTTCCACAACACAGAGAATTAATTGTTGAAAGCAGCTATTTTTAAGGAGGAAAAAAAAAAAAGCCCTAAAAGGGGCTGGTTCTTGTAGGACATAAGCAAATCGTACCCATTTTTAGGTAACCCATGAAGAGTTTGCCTTTGTTATCATATCAGTAGACTTTTACTACAAGTCACAATCTAAACACAGCACAGCCAGGCTGGGAAACCGGATCATGTGAACATCCCAGTTCCCTCCTCAACCCCCCGACCCACTGCAAGCATCAGTCCTGATTTGCAAACACTACTTTTGTGAGAGCTGTGTGCTAGTTTCGACTTTTATTCGCAGAAGAGAAATGAAAAGCAAGGGAAACCTGGAGAAGCGGTGACGAGAGAAGCACAGTAGCAATAACATTCGTACCATTTGGAGGCAAATGCTGCGCTTATGGAAAGTATGTAACAAAAATAAAAAAAGCGAGCACGAAAGGCGCTCCGAGTGTTAAATATTCATTAGTATTCCCCACGCCGCCTGTTCTAAATATAAGATACGTTTCCGCGCAGCCCCGGTATGTGACTGGGATGTTTCCCCCTCCTTTATATGATGCCACAGCCATTCGGATGGCGGGATGTCGCCATGGCAACGCTGTGATGCTACCTTTTGTTCGCAGGATGAAATGACCAGTTGCGAGGTCGGCCGGTGCGTACAGGATACAGCTGGGCTGCTGGTGGCACTGGCAGGGGACAAATGCGGGCAGGGGCCAGATGTAGGCAGGGTCCTGCTGTTTCCCCCGCCATCGCCTTGTCCTCACCTGGTTTGAGTGATGAGCCAGCTGGGAGCCAGGGGGGGCAAAAGTGGATTTTGGCAGCCTCAAATGGGGGGGTTAGTGCCCTGTAAGGGAGCTGGAATGGTGGGCTGGGGGATCCTGGCCACTGGCCGTCTAGGGGGTGGCAGGCAGGAGGTGGTGGCAGCTCTTTGCATCAGAGAGTGGTGGAGATTGGGTCCAAATCCAAACTCCCTCCACTTTTCAGGATCGGTACGGGCAGCACAACTTGGTTCTGTGTTGGGATCCCCAGCCCAAAGGTTAGGAAGGGTTTTGATTTACAGAAGTTTTATCCCAGCTTGGATGCACACACAGCGAGTGAACAAGAGGAAAGCTGAGGGTTCAGATATATACCATAGAGGCTGGCTGTTTCCAGGACCCTCAGCCAATAGCCTAACAGTGAATATAAGGCTTTTTTTTGGCCATTTTCCCCACTAATGGGTACCTGGGGCAAGATTCAGCTCCAGAGTCAGACACTTAAATTCAGCCGTTTACGTCTACTTGGCTAAATGTCAGCAGATATGTATACTCTCATTCTGGTCTGTGGAGGTCTGTCAACGCAGTCAGCAGAGCCTAGAAAGAGATTCAACTGCAAGGCTGAATCCAGGTAGGATCTACCTCGCTCCAGGTAGACATGTACTTTGGTCTGCTGTTTAGATTCCAGCAGACATTTAGATTATGAAAATATAAAGGGGTTTCAAGGTATCTGTCCCACTCCCATGATTAGTTAAGGAGCCAAGAGTTATTATATTCCCAGCTTAAACACTTCTTCTAGGATGAGGCGGGTTGAATACGGGACAGGATGAACCTCTGCAACATCTGTGCAAACCAGACAAGTGGGTCCCCTCTTCTGTAGATGGAGAACCTGAGATACGCTGGGTGTAGCTGACCAGGCTCTGAGTCAAATGCTGCTCCCCTCCCCAGAAAGAGGATGAGAAAGCAAGTGTTCACATGCTCCTTTTGCCTCTGTAGTGCCTTTGATCTGAAAATCGCAGGAGCGGAGGCTGTCGAACAAGTCTGCGGTAATTTGAGCATTGCCATGAGTCGCAGCCCAGGGGCGGAACGAAGTGCCAGACCATGGCACACACTATCGCGGCAGCGCTCTCCTGGCTACAGCAACTACAACTTCCATTTTAAAGCGAGGATAAACTCCTCTGGCTCTCGCAGTTGTAAAGCTATTGCTCTGATTGTGAAAGGGGGTTGCAAACAGGCTGGATGCGCGCAGAGGGTGGTAGTCCTGCTCCTCTAGCACACGAAGGACAGGTTGGTGGCTGCATAGGCTAAAGCAGAGTATCTGCCCAGGTACTAGTAGAGCTCAAGTCCTGCCTGGTGCCTGGAGTTTGAGAGGAGGATGACATATGATTCACAATTCCCATCCATCCACTGCAGCTCCAGCTCTTACATTTGCTGGAAATTGCCAACCTCAACACTTTCCGGGGAGCCACGCCGAAATTTGCCCAGGCGGAGCCGATTGGGTTTACCAGCCCCACCGGTGAAGGTGGATGTGGACGGATCTCGCTGTCACACACCACTTCAGCTGTGGCTCACAGTAATGCCGTGCAGGGGCTCCTAACTCGCGCGGGGGCCCGGAGCATCCTCCAGGATGCATCTGGGGGTCGCAGCCTGCGCTCCCCGGACGGGCAGGCTCGCTGCCGGCTCACAGCCGCGGCCACGGGTGCTGCTCAAACAGCACCATCCTCTTTTCTGTTCCTGCTCGTCCTGCTGAGCTGGGCTCTGCTCTGACTCATGCACTATCAGCACAATTCCCCAATCCGTTCAGATCAGAGAGCTTTGAGTGCTGCTGAACCAGAAAGGCCCCAGCTTGCTTTTCTGGTCCCAGACTGAATTACTCTCTTGGCCTTTAGGAAAACTACTTTTTTTTTTTTTCCTTGTAAACAGAGATAACGCAGGAAACCTCATGAGGCACTGCAGTTTAGCCTAGTTCAAAGCAGAACCGAGCTTTAAAAGAGAACTGGGTATTCATATGCTACCACGGGTGCCTCATCCACATTATCATATTGCATTAGAGTTTGACCACGTGGCTTGAGATCTCCAAAAGCCCCAAATGCTCCTCTCTCTTTAGGTTCTTCTTGACAGTTTGGACACTCAAATTCCCCAAATGATTTGGAGGAGATGATGTTTCACAGATGCACAGACTTGTAAACCTCATGTCAGAGTCTGACGCAACATTGGACAGCAGAGAAATCACAATGGTCGTGTTTTACTGAAGCCTGGAATTCCTGCTGCCACTTATTCAAAGTCTTATTACAGTTTTGTAAATACCAATAGCAAAACATTTTTATATACATCCAACAAGAAATAGATGAGCCTGCCAGTATGGTACAGTGTCTCTTAGCTCTGGAAAACTTATCTCTGCCTTCAATACGATATGATCAGATTTGTTCACATTTAATAAGGAGCTGAGTTTGGCTGAGAACAGTTAATTACCTTTGAAATTAATATTATTCACTGTAGGGGCACCTCCCTTCCCTGTTTTTACCCCATAAGGAATAATAAGAAAAATGCCCTAAAGCTGCCACATCTACAGGGTCAAAAGGATCGGGAGAGATAGAGAGGAAAAGTGATGTGTGGGGTAAAACATCCTCATTTGTGTCATTGCCTGGGCACACTTCTGCTGGGGACTTGCCAGGGCAGGGGTAGTGTCTGTCTCTGGGTTCATCCCAGGCTTTGCACCCTGTGTCCTCATACATGAATATATTCCCTTGCACCCTCTCCGTCTCGGTGTAGCCTCCAGGAGCCTGTGTTGAACGTGAAGGATGCATGTGGGCAGAGATGCTCCCTGGCCTGAGCAGCCAAAGCATGAAACGACAGCAAGAGGAGAGGTTTATGGAGGGGTGAGGACCTGAGGACAGGATTCTCCTTGGCTTTGGACATTTGGGGCAAATCACTTTGGGAAGGAGCCTATCTCTCTCATTAGCCTTGCAGGAGCCTCGGTGGTTGGCTCGGACCAGAGGGCAGAGTTTTAGATGGCAAAATCTAAATGAGGTGAATCTCCATTGTCATCCAGGGAATGTGTGGCAATGTCAGGAGTTCAACCGGATCCCAGCTCAGTGCCTTAATCAGATGGTGACTCTCCCTGAGCATGTAGCTTTGGGGCCTCAAAGAAGAGCTGATGTTAAAGGGCGTTAGAAATTTCCCCTTGTGGTATGATCCAACCAGCCTGACAGCGATTTTCTAACACTGAAAATCAGGTTCTGGTGGTGTAACAGGATTTTTAATTTCATTTTTGGACAGCGATTGGGTACTGGTATGTGGAAGGTTATCCCGGGGGCCAGGGAAGGGGAGCCTTACTTGTGTCTGTATTCAGAACTGGGGTGGCCCATGGGGGGAGCCGACCTTTGGAGCAGTGATGGGCAGCTGCTGCTCATTTAATGGTGTTTCAGAGGGGTTTTGCTTCGGACTGGTCTGGCCCTGTGGACCAAACGCTGGTGTGTTTGCAGGTCTGAAGCCCATTTTCCAGTTGGATTTTTCTCTGAAAGAGATTCAGTCCTGGCATCACTCCGCGATGGAAACCAAAATGCGGGAAGCGGGAGCAATTAGGGAATTTTCCACAAAGGCACGCTCTGATCTGAATTAAAATGCTAATAGAAACGCATTCAGCGAGTGTCTTTTGCTGACCAACTTTGCAGGACTATATTCCTTTTGTTTCACTCTCTTTTCTTTCTTTCTCTCTGTCCCTCAATTCCCGGCTGACAATTGACAGGAACTCCCTTTCAGCGTGGGTTTGGTCACTCACCGACAGCAAACGCGCCCAGCGGAAAATGCTCCAACTGTTGGCATTTTCCAAGGGGAGAAAACCACTTGGGCTGAAGCTTGGGCTCGGGATTACACCCCTTTAAGTCAATCCCAGGGAATCCGCAATCTTTCCACGGCGACGAAGTTTTCTCGGTGCTTTCCTAGCTCGCACAGCGAGCCGAGGAGCGTCAGCCCCGCACGGGGACATTACCAGATTAAACCCAGCGGCACAATAGGCAGGGCAAAGTCCCACACCTTCCCATCGCTGCCGCCGACCGGATCCCCGCAGCTGGGCTGGGATCACTTGTCCTGTGCTGAATGCATTACGTAAGGCAGGGATCGTTTGTCAGCCGCGATGGTACAAACATAGCTGCAGGCAGATTATGCAGAGAGAGAGAGAGAGGAGGGAGAGGGAGGAAGGTCTCTCCAGGAACGGTGCTCCACGCAACTGAGGATTGCAAGTTGGCAGGTTGGCGGCTGGCCGAGCTTCCGTGAGGGTGTCGCTGGCGGTCCCTGACATGCTCCTGTTCGTGTGGGATGCTTGAGACAGGGACGAGAGACTAAGTTGGGGGACGAGGACTGGCATGAGGATCGGACCAAAATGGAAGGGCTTCTGTCTCCGATGAGAACGAAGGTAGGGGAAGATGTTAATGTCTTTTGAAGCTGCTTTTACCCGAGGAGGGGAAGGGGAGGTGCGGGGCTAGCTCTGTGAATAGGGGGCTTGCCGAGCTTTTGTCTCTTTTCTTTTCTCTCTCTTCTTTTTTCTTCCTTCTTTTTCAAAACTATGCTCATGAATGTAACTCGGCGGAGGAGCGACAGCAGTCTCCTCCAAGAGGGGAGTAACCCATCACTCTTCCTCGACAGAGATGACCTTTGTGAATGAGTTTGCCTTTTGGAGTAGACAGCCATATTTTTGTTTGAATTTCCAGTCAGAGGCTCTCATTGTGTCTGTGTGTCTGTGCGTGCTCCCCAGGGAGCCGCTCAGGGAAAGCGTACCTGCGGCACGGGGAGGGATGGATGGTGCTGGTGGGCTACCCCAGTACAGAATTTTCAGCAGCGTGGGATGCACGGACAAGCAAAGAGGGTGATTTTATGCCCAAATACCCTGCCAGGGTGGGAGACCTCTTGGTGTGGACCCAGACCAGAAAGCTGTAAAAGAAAAACTGAGCGTGCAGACCTAAGGAATCGCTGCACTTGTCTGCTGCCTTCTCACGCTCCCAACTCTCTTTAAAGGTTTGCCATTAATCCTCATTATTAAAGAAACTTGAATTCCAGCAGGGAAAAGCCAGAGACAAATACAGTGATGGTTTAGTTTGTAAAATCTCCTTCCGTGCTATTATTTCTGTGTGGTCCTGGGGGATAGACTGAATCCTGATGTATTTTATTTAGTCACTGCCTCCATCCCATGTGGTAACTGCCTTGGGTAAATCTTTCTGATTTCAGTCCATCACCGCATGCAGTCCAACCCTGTTGTATTGTATCTCAGGACTGGAAGAACTGGAATTCAATGACAATTCTTGCTGGCAACAGGGTATCTTCATATGTCTTAAATGCAAGCAGTTTTGAAGGTGCAGTCAGACCAGAGTTGTTTCATATAAATGCCAGACTAGAAAAAATTCTGAGAAATCGTCTGGTCTAGCCCCTGTGCTGAGGCAGATCAGCTAGTCTGGTCTCCTCGATTGCATCCCTGCCATCCACTATCTTAAATTAAAGGCTCTTCAATGATTCAAAGTATTTTCAATATTAAAAGCTAGAAAAGTGATTTAAATAATAATAATTTGCCAGCAAGTGGCTGTACTGTAATTCTCCAGGGGAGCAATTTTTTTTTCCACTTTAATTCAGTTCTTTTTTGTCTTGCCCAGTAAGTTGGGGATTAAAAAAGGGACCTACCAACTTCATATAGCTCTCCATTACCAAGAATAATGCTAACAGGCAGTTTATAGAATGAAAGATTTATAAGGGATTATAGACCCAGCCATTCATACCGAGGAATACGTACATTAGTGTTAGTCTTTGTAAGGCATTTCTCAGTATTACTTTTTTTAATTTTTGAATCAGAGAATAGAAAACAAAAAACCTGCCCAACAGATCTCATTTCCATTATTAGAAAACGTAACTTTCAACGTTTTAGTTGATGCTTCCATTCTGCTCCTTTAACCAGGCTTGAAATGATTGCTGGAGGCAGTCTCTCCCAGAATTGGTGTGCTATCAGGTTGACGCGTGGATTACAGTCAGATGTGTGTACTATCAGCACCTGCAGCACGCGTGCAGCTATAAAAATGACAGAGTAAGGGAAGTGGACCGGGACTGGGTATTATGTTTGTTCATCTGACTTGCTTCGTAGCTGCAGCTGGAATGTAAGTCCTAATAATGCCATTCATAAAGTGTAATCTCAGTTACCACTATCATGTTATTTATTGGTCCTATAGGAGAATCTGCTTGGGAATATAGACGTGATCTTTTGGATGCCAATCTGCTCTAATATCAGACAAAAGGATAGATTCTGATCTCCTTTGTGTATGGGAAAAGCTTCTCGAGCCAAAGCAATGCAATTTTAAACCATCAATTGCAATGATGTAAAACTGATGTGATTCTCTTGAAGATCCAGATCCTGACGTTGGTGTTACGTTGCTGTTAATCTGGAGTAGCTCCATGGCAGATGATGGAGATATTGAAATAGGCTCTGTGGAATAAAGATCAGGATTTGGCCCTTACATCTTTACCTTTCAGAGAAATAACAATGAGAAGATCACTTGAATAAATTTGAAAACTAATCTCATTTCCAAGATGCTTCGTAGCTGGCAGCGGCTCCCTGCTCACTTGCCAGAAAACTGAATGTAAAAACTATAACTCTCCAAATACAACCTTAATATGCATTGCCTACAAAAAAAACTTGACAACAGCAAGGCTGCCGATGTGCCGAGACCCCTGCCTGTCACACTCCCTAATATTGTCTCATTTTTCCCCTTTACTCCCCCGTCTGTCTGATCCCATCTGTTGTCGCTTCTTTTACACTTAGGCTGCAACTGTTGGAGGCTAGTGGGAAGTTTTTTTGTCCTTTGGTTTGTACGGTGACGTGAAGGATGGTGGGCTCCTGGTCATGTCCAGCAGTGCTACCTGGAGCAAGCCCGGAGCATCTGTGAGCTCCAAGACTTTAACCTGTGTGAAAACATCTCCACGTTACAGTGAAATGCAAATTAATGCTCCGTTTTATCTTTAGTGTCCCAGGCAGCTATATTCAGTCTGCTCAAATCTAGACAGAAATTTTTTTAAAAAAACAGGGTTTTTTCCATGGGTAGGTAGGAGTAAGGGCTACCTCTTTCTGGCACCTCTCATAGTCTGTCACCAAGGAGTGAGGACAATGTGCATCTGCCTTTCATAGCCAAACATGCAAAGGTCTCTGTAATTAAAATGAGGTCCAAATCCCTGCAGGTGGGCTTGAGTGAATCTCATGGTGGCAACCGAAAATACGATTGCTGTCAGCTCTTTGGCCCCTTTTGCTCACCGAGGTTCCCACCCCACATCAGAGCTGGCAGAGGGACAGGTGGGCACATCTTGACTTCAAAAGCCCAATTTATGGTGCAGGAGGGCTGGAGCTGAGACGCTGGACATAGCGTGCAGGGCAGAGATGTGGCATACATCCTCGCCTCTCCATCCAGCTCCATGGCAGGGCTTGCCACCAGAGAGCTGGGCACACACAACCAAAAGCATATTTCATAGCGCACTTCTTTCCCATTCTACAAAGTGATAACCCATTTGGTTACTGGGCCGTGCTGGGTGATCATAGAGTGGGGTGCTTAACAACTTAGAAATTCTTTAAAATATTTGTTGAGGTAAATTGGGTATCAAGCGTTAAGTGCATTACACCATGTAATGGACTCCACTGCAGTAAGTCACGGGCGATTAATACATTTCTACTTTTGTGCAACTGGGATGCACAAATGCAGGAATTAAAGGGGAAGTGGAGGAATACATGGTAAAATGGGCTGGTATATCAAAATTGAAGCAGATTAGTGGAATGCATTGAACAGAAAACTTACTGCATTTTTAGTGTTGATGATTAAATCTCACATGGCTAGAAGAAATAGTGAGTTGTAAATATTTGGTGGGTTATTGGTGATACTGATAAATATTACCAGAATCACCTGAATTCTGTAGCCTAGTACGTCTGAGCCCCCTTTTTAAGAGCAAGTGAATGTACACAATAGCAATGTCCCCATGCCACCTTAAGAGACTGTGAAGTTGATTGAGTACCATGGAGCGAAAAGAATGAAGAAATGCATAAATATTGCACTCCTTTTGTTAGCCTCCATTTTAATTTGTTTTATAATCCTCAACACATGCACAATTTGCCTTAACCCTCAGTGCATCGCCTTCAGCAAATTACACTGGCATAAGAATTTCAGTAATTTCAGTTTCTCTGCCGCTGACACTTGCCAGTGCATGCTACTGAATTTGCAATGAGCACCTGGCTTGAACCACGCAGAACTGGCTAGCTGCTCTATTTTCCTTTGAGAAGCCTGTGTTTGGCTCCTTTTTGTTTATCAAAGTGCTGCTTTTCTTTCAGACCAGCTGAAAGAACTTTTTCAATGAACTTTTCATCTGTTCAGAAACACACACGGAGGGTAAATGGAGATTAATTACCGTTGAATTTACTAAGCTTTGCATCCAAAGATAATGAATTTTGAGTGTTCCTGTGTACAGAGAATTCAGCTAGGGAACTCAGTAAATAATGTGTGTAATGTTTAGATAGTGCTCTTAAAACGTTAATGGGGCTGTTGTCTCTTATTGAATCTTATTAACTTTATCTGTTTATTATAGATTTTGGGGATTAGCAAACTCCCATGGTGTTACTGTTTATTCATTAAACTCTGTTGGCTCTACTTTCAAAGCAATTTAGTTTTTGACCGCTAGATCTCTCAAAAAGAATGGTTAAGTTGTCCTTTGTGCCTTACTTAGAGAAGTTCACAGCAGCTCCAAGCAGAGAAACCTTGGGAGGTACCACATCCCCCGTGAGTCTTAAACAGCAGAGGGCTGCGGGCTGCCCTTTGAGATCACATGGGGAGGAAATTGGAAGGGAAAATTGCCCCAGAGAAAGGGAAGCCTGGAGTCTGGGTTACACTTACGGGATGGGATTGCTGTAGTCTTTAACCCCCTTGGATGGTAACTGAAGAGAGGTTTGCATAAGCAGATTTTCTGTCATAGTGTGAGGCTGCATCTGAACAGATTCTTAACTTTAAGCTCACAAGCTGTCCTGTGGAAGTTAAAGTTAGGATTCTGCGCTGTATGGAGAGCTACACATCTTAAAATCACCTTACAGCACTCTTGTACAAGCCGAGATGCAGAGTGAGTTCTTTGCATGCGTTGTGAAACCATTCCTGGTATTTTTAACAACGGCAAAAGACCAAATGGCAAAAGGGGGCAGCTGTCCCCCCAAAAGCATGCACACTCCTCCTCTGGAGTCTCAGATCCCTGTTTCGATACCACTGTGTAATTAACTCCCATTTTGAATATCCCATCGAGATAGACACATACAGGTGCTAATGATGCTCAGAAACTGGGGTTTCCAGAGTCATTTTGGGGATTCAGACCTCCCGGCTGGAATAATTTCACATGGACAGTGAGCACCCAAATCTTTGGGTTCCCGCGCGATCACCCACAAGCTGCGGCGGCCGCATGAAGTCCGTAGCGTGGACCGGGAAGCACCAGTGCTCCCTCAGGAGCCCTTCCACGGGGCACTCACACGTCTGCCGAGCAGCCTAGGGGGTACCTCCTTCCCTGCCTTATTAGCAGTTTGACACAAAGGTTAATGAGGCCATATGTAATTCTCTGAGCTTGTAGACGGCTAAAAAGAAAGGCGATTCAAGAAATAATGAAGTCCTATGTCTGCTACTGTTAATCATAATTTTATAAGTACCTGGGAGAGAGGATGTAGGGGCATAACTCAGAGCAGAGTTTGGCTTTGGAATAACTCTACCATAACATTACGCCTCTGGAAAAGCGGAGCCCTTTCTGTTCTGTAACATTTCCTAAACCCACTCAGATTTAAAAACAATATATCACTGAACATAAAACTGAAAGGTTATTTTTTCTCCCCGGCTGTGCTTTGTATCAGTGCAGTGAGATGCCATGCCTGACTGGGCCCTGCCCTCGCGCACAGTTGCGGCAGAGGTGGGTTATTTACTGTAGAGGGGGAAAGCATCCTTGCGTATCCTGGGCAGGAGCTGGACACTGCACCATTAATGAGAATTGCACTGCAGTAGCACTAGGAGGTCAAAGTTCAGCACGGGGACTCATACGCTTAGTGCTGGCCAAACATATGATGAGAAGACAACCCCTGTCCCCAAATATTCCCTACTGAAGGTTGAGAGGAAATGGGGCCATTTTGCTCCTGTGTTTTAAGGAAGAAGGATTGCAGTGCAGATTCTGATATCTCACCCGTGATTCAATGACTGAGTGATGCTGTCCTTTCTCAGCATCCTCAGCAGCACAGCTGAGTCCAGGCTACGCCATCCTAGCATGAGGCACCCTTGGGTGCATGCCAGGCTGAGCTGGTTCAGCTCTTGATGAGCGCTCCCATGATGACCATCAGACAGCCCTTGAGATGGACCAGGCTGACCACAACGCTAGGATTGCTTTGCCTTTCACAGACAGTATGGTCACCTGGTTGGGATCCCCTTCTGCCGTCATCAGCTGAGCATCAGGACCCACATCGCTGGGACATGCAAATAGGCTTGGCACCCCGTGGTGTTGGAGCCTGGAATGATCACAGCGTGCCTTGATGACCAAAGCTCTCATTTCGTGTATCAAACGCCACTGGGTCCTTTCAGGGGATGGAAATAGGAACTGCTCCGAAGTGCCCTGCTCACCTCCCACTGTCCAAAGACCATCTCCCAGCTCATGCCAGCTTGCAACCTGGCCTCGGTTTTCCATGTCTTGCTCAGCCTGCCCAAAGCCCAGGCTGTAGCAGAGGTGCCCAGGAACATCTCAGGTCCCCAAAACCTTCCTGCAGCTTGGAGTGTCTGGAAATATCCAAGGACTTTCCCTTGGTTCCCATGGGACCTCACTGAAAAGCGCACTGGGGGCTATGTAAAGACCACAATGATACCAAATTGGAATTAATAATAGCAACAATAATAATATAATAATAAATAATGGTAATAAGAAGAAGCTTTAAAATGCAGTAGGACAAGGCATGGACTGGAGGAATCAAAGAAAAGTGACAATGACAGCATTAAGAGCATAAAGCTCACTAGCTCAGTGTGTGGGTTAGAGGCTTCAGGGGGTTTTTTAATAAGTGCAGAGAAAATACACTGGTGAGCACCCATCTTTCTAGTCATTTCATTAAGCAGTTTGCTTAATGGGCAGCTGTTGTCGAGGCAATTGGCCACCCTTTTCAAAAGCAGAACTCAGACGGTGCCGCCCACTGTTAGCTGTGAATCACAGGTTGTATCCGCTGGGGAAGGTCATAAAGTCTTAACTGCCGTAAAAATGGGAAAGCTGAAAAAATGAGAAAGTTGTGAGGATGATTATGAAACAAAAATGATGGTTGTCCCAAAATGCCAGCGTAGTAGTTATCTATGGAGGAAAACAGCTCTCCTGCACGGCTGTCTGATATATTAGGTCATTCTGAAGGCAGTTATTGGTAGGGGCTGTGTGCATTTAATGTTTGGGACTGTATGGAATGCAATAAAGCACTTGCACAATGCATATTTCATGTACAAAACGTCTGATCCATGACCAGTGCCTACCAGCACAGCTCTAGCACCTCAGCACACACTTCAGTAGTGATCAGCTCTTCCTTATAATATTTTACTGGTTTTAGATGAATGTAAAAATATGTGTACAGCTGGGCATGTGGGCTTTCTTCCTGAGAATGCACACCTAATGTACTTTAGCTTTCACTGCATTCCTCTTTTATCTACATTGCAATATAAACCCACCAAATCTACGAGCCCAAAAGTCTGACCCCATTTGAGATTCAACCAGCAAGACAAAAATCCCAGGCCCTGCAGGTTGTTCCAGTTTAGAGGAGACCTGAGGACAGATACAGGTGTCTTTTTGATGTAATTTATAAACATATAATAATGTCAATAATCATACAAAGTCCTGTTCCCCTGAGCACAGCAGGTATCAAACAAATGAGAGGGCAGTTTTCCTGCTCAGGGTGCCTTCTTTCATCCAAGACCCATCCACACCTGTGTTTTTCCTTGGTGCCTTGGTCCTTAGCTTGGTTATACTATGAGGGAGGTTTTTTTTCCCCTCCCTAATACAGTCACAGGGTATCACAACACATGGCAGACCATCTAGGGGAGTCAGTCCCTTCTTCTGTTCGAGCTCCACGTCCCCATTTGGGTTTTTTAGGGAAAGCCCTTGTCCCTTTTGCGCAGGAGTTCAGCTTTTATGGAAGTACTGTGTTGTGGGTTCCCAGCACCCAGCATCTCCCCATGTGCGGAACAGCAAAATCTCCCAAAATGCAGCCATCCCCAGGCACAGCCTTTGACTTGGGTCATGTATCACAGGCTGAACACTGCTATTAAGGGCTGATTTAATAGCAAATGCAGTATAAATAACAGCAATAAAAATGCACCACTCCTTCTTTTATGAAATCTTGTTCACAGGTCTCCCATGCAACAAAAAACCAGAGGAAAGCGATGGCTCTCATGGCATGTCATGGGGTCCCCCGGGCCACAGCGCTGATGTGGCACAGCCCAAAGCAGCAGCCAAACCCATTCCAGTCTCTCTGAAAACATGCAGATATCATCACTTTTCTGCTCATCCAGGGCTTGGTAGCACAAACACTTACAAAGCTTGACTCTGCTGAAGTAACATAAAAGGTAGAAGCAATCTCTTGGGTAGACAGCACTTAACCACTTGGGGCTTTGAAGACAGGAGGTCAAAAACAATATATCAAGTCAGTTATCAGCCAGTCCCGTCTTCCCTTCCTCCCCTCCCTCTGGCTTAGAGCTGCAGGAGCTCAGGTCCTTTGATGTAAACCTGTCAGACACTTTGGTCTCTTCCCTGCTCTGCCCTGCCCTATTCTTCCGCATGCACATTTGTGTGAGATTTTAATTATAGGCATGATCATATTGGTAAGAAAACCCTTCCTTAATTACACGCTCAATTAATTCTAGTAGCTTAGGAGCTGAAAGACGAAGTTAGGTGAAATCATTACTGCTTCATCTAAAGCTGGATCTCTCCACGGCCAGGTTTGGAATAATACTGTGGAAGTCACTTTTCTTTAGAAAAATGGATTTCATTTAGAAGAGATTAAATTATTTTGGATAGAGGGAATTAGAGTATTATCCGGTGCCACTGAAATTCTTTTCCAGCAAGACTAATTACTTAGAGGACTAATCTTTTCAGTAAATATTCTGTGATCAGGCCCAAGACATATATGGTACAAATGAGGCAATATTCAGCCTCATTGCGGCTGGCACAACCCCTCCCCTAATGTATTGTGGTCTTTAGAGAGAAATCAGGTGAGATGAGAGATTAAATGTGTCTTCATAATGTCAGATACCTCTCCATGGCACCAGTGCCTCAATGTTCATCCTCCCACCCTCGCTGGTAGTTGGGTAGCACGTCTTTGGGTACCGACGGGACCGCGGTAGGGATGCCTGGGAAACATCCAGGCTGAAACTAGCTCATCTGAGCTTTAAGCCAGGTTCTGTTCCTGTCTCTAGTAGACTGGTGACTCCCAGTGTGTGGGACAAGAAGCCTGTGTTGCACCCCCAGGATCCCTGCAGACAGCAGCATGGAAAACAAGGCACAAGTGCAGGGGAAACAAAATCCAAGCTGGAATAAACAGTCTAGGAGGCAGGGGAGGATGTGGACAGAGGATTAGGATTGGAGTAAGGAATTTGAGAAGTGGCAACCAGGACTAACCAGGTCTGGAGAAGATGAGTGAGGGGTAGAGAGGCAAAGATGGATGACCTGTGTCCGTGACGTGGAAATTTCCTTCAGCCCAGACCCCACGTCCCAGCTGGATGTGGGTGGTAAAATGCACACGTGTAAAGCTGCTTTGTGAAGAGCGAACACCATCAAGATGCAAAGCTGGGAAATACCAGAGCAAGGGACATCCCTGCAGCACTGTCTCATCTAACTAGGCAGCCCCGCACTGTTTTTCCACAGGTTTCTTCTCATCTTGTGCATAAGATGGACATCAGATAATCAGCAGCTATTCCTTATTTTGTATTCTCCTCATTTCTCAGTGAATAACCCTAGGTCTTATTTACTGAATACTGTCCCAAAAACAGAATTATTCATTTTCTCATGTATTTTTTCCTATAGCACTAAATGCAACAGCATCAAAGTTCATCAAAACCTGCAATCAGACTCTGGGTTTGTCTCCATTTAACTGCTGCAGAATTGAGCCACAAAGGAATCGTTAAAGGTCTCCTCCAGTTTTGGGCCATTTCTGACTTTTCTGCATCCTTAACATTAGACTGCACTTTCTGTGTTCATTGTGCCCCTCACCATTTGCCTCTGGCAAAGCCCAGGCTTTCTTCAAGTCGTGCGCCAGGGGTGTCCCTCACAAACCCAAAAATAAAGCTTAGATGTCAGGGATCATTAGTAAAAGTTTGGGATATATGAATCACTCATCACCGATTGTCTTCACCCAAAGACTATTTCATCTGCCGTGTTTCTCAGCCTCATTCCCTGCGCACCTTCTGTCTGCCACAAATGCCAAAGAGCCCTTTAGAAAGCTGACACCTTCACCGATTCATCTTTAAGACAGTTCCACCCCACGCAAGGAAGAAGGAAACCATGAGGGCAGAGGTTAGGGTGAAGGGAGCATATGATCATGCAATTAATAATAGCATCATAAAACATCCACTTATGCTTGGCATTTTCTAACTTTTCACCCTGATATTCACCCAGTGCAGTTTCCACGTGTACAATACCAACATGCATATGACTATTGTCATATGGCTATTTTTTACTTAACCTCATGTTATTAACTCCCTCTAAGAGTTCAAGATAAATTGACTGCAGTTAATCATTCCTCTTTGCACCTTTTCGGAGTCACCCACACTGACAAAACAGATAGTCGTGGGAGTAGATGTGATCAGAGCTGAACTGACTGTATGAAAAGGCCAGGCAGCTTTTGAATGCACAAATAAAAATACAGCACTGTGGCAAAACCATATGCTAAGGGTGGGGAGTGAATTTGTGTCCTTCCATTTGCATCTCTCTAAATGCCATCTTTGCCCGGAATAAATATCTTCATCCACATGAAAAGCTGCATCTGATCATTTGCCCTCATTTGATAGGGTAGTTTAGAAAGCTTTATAAAATGGGTGTGACTTTTACAATGTGTTGCAACTCATCTTTAGAAATATGTGTCTGCATATGCCAGTAGTTACTCTATTTTAAATCACTCATGCACATTTACTGATGGTATTTGCATTCTTGTTGAATGTAGGTTTTCCAATTAGTAAACACAATATTATTATTAAGGTAGATTGTCAGGTAGATTAAGAAGAAAACATTAGGCAAAAACTTTTTTTGGCATTTCTTTAACCTCCAACCAGCTCTTTTCAGGTTCTAAACAAATTTTTTTCCTTAGACCACAGTTTTATCGCATATGTCTGGGTTTGAGGTTTTTTTGAAGATCCTCTTAAATGGGTGATAACAGTGTTCTGGTGCTTCAGGAAGCACAAGGGGAAACGTCAGCCAAATGTTTCAAACCTCTCCCACAGACATCACAAACCTCTTTCACCAAGTGAGCCAGCATTTCTCCTGGATACAGCAAAAAGAAAAGGGAAAGGTGGCAGAACAAGCAGGTTACTGAGATTACATTGCGTAGGGTCAGAGTCTCTGCTGGCATAACTCCTGAAACTCAGTAGAGATAAACTGTAGTTTCTCATACATGCAACTGAGTCCTAGACTACTTTGTGAGAATGACTCACGTTAATATGGGAACATCACAGATGCACAGAAAGATGGTAAAGTTGTTTGGGAGGCCAGCAAAGGCTGGATAACAGCAAATACCAAAGGAAAAAAACAAGAAAAGATAACATTTTTCAATCTGGACAGAAAAAGAGAAAGGGTTTCTTTTTTTTTTTTTTTTTTTTTTCTTTTCTGTGAAAAGTGTGTACACCATTAAATCAGCTTAAGCCATTAATCTTCCCTGGGAGATATCACCCACAGTACAAACAGGGAGATGAAATAAAGCTACGTTGCCTATTACGTATGTTGCAAAAGAATTAGTGTCAGTGGAGAAAAGACCAAACCCAAAGGGAATGAAATGCAGGGCAGAGACTCAACAATGCAAACTTGTGTTATACCACCAACCTTGAAGGAACTGTGCCAGTTTGTATTCAGTCAGGAATGTGGCTACTCTTTTGTCTATGGGATACTCCAGATAGTGCAGAATAAGGACCAAAAATTAGGAATTCTTTAAAACTTTCACTTCTAGAGATTAACTGGTAAATTCTTACCAGAGATGATGCCTTTGTAGGCAAGCCATGGAAATTTCTAGCAAAGAATCAGAAATATTTGCACTGGTATCAGCAAACAAAACCAAAATCAAACCAAACTGAAACTCAGAACCAAGGAGAGATGCATGGTGGTCTGTGAAAATGAGAAATCTTAGAAATATTTCCAAAAACCTAAGGAAACAGTTAAAGACTCCCAGAAGAAAAAAATTAATGCTGAGCATTTACATTCATTTGACAGAATTTATCTACTCTTCTGCTCCATAAAACCTAAGTGCAGTACTTAACCTGCAACCCCCAGCAGTGTCTGGTGCGTGTTACTTCCCAGCCCCAGCGATGCTCAGAGACGTGCTCTGGAATGCAGAATGAAGTATATGGTGGAGTCTGTGGGCTGAAGGGAAATCATTATTACACAGTAATCAATACTGTGCATCTTGCGTTGGCTTCTCGGCTTCTCTGACGTCCTACCATAGCTCTCAGAGGTTGGGATTGGGGTTTTTTTCTGATTTGAATAAGGTCATAGTTTGTTTGTGGGCTTTTGATTTGAATCGATTTTCTTCCTTTTATGATGATGACAACACTCCTAAATTAGCCAGCAGCACTGAAGCCTCAGTATACATCATTTTAGCACCTGGGGACAAATGCACTGGGGGGGGTGGTGAATGTTATTCTCTCACAATCAGTGCAGCTGGAAGTGCAGTATTTTGAATTAATTTATTCCATATGTTTTGTGTTTTTCTAAGTGTAGGAGTGAGAGAGGAAGAAGGGAGCAGGATCAAGTGCTTTCTTCCCTATAATATGTTGATAAAGAGGATAGACACAGTCCTGCTGATGCCAGACTTGCAAAGGCAAAGACATCTACCATTCCCAGGTGGTCCTAGAGATGGACCGTCTGGGCACAGCTTGGGATGGACCGTGATGCCAAGATCCTTCTGCCAGAGAGTAATGGGATTCACTGAGTCTCTAAGAGCCACACAGGGTGGAAATTTGGCTTAAAATTTTCCTGTCAAATCTTTTCCAGATTGCTTGCTTCCAAGATGTCTTGGTCAAAACATGTTAACCTCAGACTTTCTCCAAATCTACATCAAGGTTTCAGTAGCATCCCAGAGCACTCAGGGCCAGGGGCTCTGTGATTGCCCAAGGAAACTCACCCACAGGCTCCGTGCACCCCAGCAGATCTCTGATGGAAAGGACCTAGCATGGCGAGGTCTTGTCCCTGAGGAAAGGCAGACATGCAAGAGCTTGCAGGTCCTTTGGTTTGGTATTGAGGGCACACACAATGGTGTCCTTGGCTGCTCTCCAGGAGAGGGGAAGACCTTGATACCCTTTCTGTAGTCAGGACTTCACAGATGAGCCTTTTGCTGGGACTAGAAGGAAGGGTTGCAAACACCGTGAAGAGGGTGGGAAAGGTCCTGGTGTCCAGGTCCCAGAGGGAACAGGCCAGTAGGGAAGTAAATGTTTTCCAGTCCAGCATCATCAGTGCGCCTTGCTGCCTCCTCTTCTTCTTCCAGCAAACAGGGACTTAGGAGATTTCCACTGTGGCCTCAGAAACCTCTTTGTCTTGGCTCCCTGCCCAGCTCTGAATCGTCCTCACAGATTCATAGAAATACTGTTGAAATAACACACTCCCATGGATAACACCCTATAAACTTCTGCTACGTTCTCCCCCTGCACTTACTGCAAGACGAGAAATGTTAATGCCTCGAGGGCGTCCTCTTAATTGCATGGCTTCTGTCCAGTGGAAGCATATGTACAAATTAGCTGTGATTGCCGGTGTGCACAGTGGTAGTCTGCTCGGGAAGATCTCCACTGGTATTAATGCAAATACAAGGGGTAATTCCATAGAGAAGTCAACCATGGTTTGGTATTAATCCTCAGGCACAAGACATAAGGATTTTCTGGCTTGACTCTAATGGTAATAATAGGATCCTCCAGCCAGCTGATTATGAGAGATTAATTAATACCTAGCGCAACATGAGTACATTCCATACCTTATGTAGAAAGGCAGAAGAAAGTGGAAGGATATTTTGGTGAATAAGCAAGTAAGTGTCACTGAGGAATGGGTGAAAAGTATTGAATTACATCTGTATTATTCTTAATACGATTGTTCCTAGTCCCCCAAGGCCATGGGTGCCTTATAAATGAATCGTAAAAACAATGAGGGGAATAAAGAAAAAAAGCAATCAGCAGCTGTCAATCTGAAGTGATGCCACTGTTGTGCTTGCTGCTTTGGTGGACAGGGCTCTCATCTTTAAATGTGTTTGTGGAGTGCTCAGAGCAAGCAACCTCCTTCACCAAAAACTCACAAAGCAACAGCCCTCACCTTATCCCAATGCCATATGAAAGTTGATTAAGTCCTAAAGATTGTTTATTCTCCTTTGAAACTGGTATTCTGTGCTGGCCAGGAGGGGGTTTTTTCCTGGGGATTTGTTTAAGGGAACAGGTCAGGCAAGCAATAAGCATCAGTATACGTGCACTCTGGCCACGTGCTGGCCAGACCATCTTCCAGGCAAGAAAGTAACCTCTTCTCCAGTCCCAGCCAGGTCATGGTCTGAGGCTCTTGGTACCAAAGGTTTGGTGGTGTCATCAGTGGCAGCCTTTTGCCCACTGGGGCAAAAGCATGGGTTGCTCCTCTGCTTTATGCAGCTCAGCAAAGCTTTGATAATAGGGTTTGAAGGCTGGTTAGCAGCTGTATTCATCTGTAATAAGGCAGCTACAAAGTCAAGGTATGCAATTATTAATGTGGTCACTAGCAAAGTGCTTAGGAGGAAAAAACAAGGAAGCTGCCAGGCAACTGCATGAAAATAGAGCCAGACGAAAAGTAAGCCCTGAAAGGTAGGTGCTCTGAGAAGGAAAGGATGGGTGTGAGCTCCTGAGGATTGCTGGATTCAGAAACACTTGTAGTTGAACCTCTGCTGACATGCTTGTTGCTTCCCTGGCCTTAGGGAAAGTACTTAAATCTTTGTTTTTATCTCCCCCAGTTTTCTAAATTGAAGTTGTACTACCTGCCCACCTACTCACCTTTCAAAAGAATATTCTGAAGCTCTGTTTGTAAACTGCTCGGGAAATAGCATATGACAAACTCTCCTAGTATATAGCAAAATTTATTAAAAAATTAGGGCTGGAAGGCACTTGGGCTGAGAGACAAAATAGGCACATTTGCACTGTTCACAGCTGGAATTTGTCCAAACTGTTCTCAATAATTCCAGCATGGGAGATTTCGCCTCCAGGTAACCAGCTCGTCTCCAAGTGCTTAACTGGTTTTATGGTTAAAGAGGGTTTCCTGATGCCCACTTCATTTCTCTCTGCAGTGTAAGCCAGATTGTCCTTCTCTTGCAATTAATGCCAGCCCTATCTACCACCTTTTTATGACAAACTGTTTCACAATCCCTCAGGCTTCTCTTTTCTGGACCACAGAAACCTACCTCATTTAACCTTTCTTCACTGGTCACATTTTCTAAACCACGATCATTGCCATTGCCCTCTTCCAGAAATTGGCCAATAATTTCTTAGAGGGTGGTGTGAAAATGTGGACACAATCTCCAGGGCATAGAGATATCTGCTACTTCTTGAACACATCCTTTGGACAAGATCTGCCTTTAATTCTTTATTATTTTGCAATATAGCAGCAGGCTTTTCATTCATGTGTGGTTTGGGATTCAAAACACTACAATCTAAACTATATTCTACATGGCATGGAGATTTACCCGACTGGTAAGTTGCTGTCTTTTATTGTTGTGAAAGCTTTCACATCTTTCCTAATTTGCCAGCCTCCAATATTTTTCTCTCCACACATATCCGCATGCCGATTTTTATTGGCAAAGTGTTGTAAAATTTAGCAGAAAATGCTACTATTGCTACAGGTTTACTTTAACCATCCTATAAAAATTAATATAAAATAAAAGCCCTGCCGTAAAACACTTTAAAACCCCATGAGCAGAATATTCATCTCTGTTACATTTTATAGGGTTTTAGAGCAACTCTAACAAACCCCTATGAATTTAGGGCTAAATCTTTAGCTTGTGTAACTTGCCGTATCTGCTTTGACTTCATTATAGCCATACCAATTCACAGCAAGCGAGGAGCCAGCCTTTAATCTCTACTGCAAGCCGTAGGTACTGTGCTTCTCGGGACCGACTGAGACACTGTACACTCTGGACCCGATCTTCTCACACCTTGCGAACCTTACGCGTGCCAGGAGGGAGCAGCA
>JANHGO010004559.1:0-24745 GCA_024606505.1 Aquila spilogaster | reverse complement strand
TCTTTTCAGGCTGAAGGCTGGGGTTGCAGGATACGCACTGCCTCGGCTAGCAACTTACTCTGATTTAAAAAAAAGAAAGAAAAAGAAAAATCCTCATTAACCTCCAGCTGCTGATGTCCTTCCTTTTAGCGCTGAACCGCTGGGGAGCACGGAGGGGACATTAGCATGTTGACTTTAGTGGTGGTGTTTAGCGTGATGTTTGCAGTGGCCGAGCAAATGCTCAGCAAGGGTGGCCGTGTCTGCATGTAGGGGAGAGAGTTACGTGCGTTTCTGAGACCATTCACCCCATCTGAAGCAGAGGCTCTGGACAGACTCCCTTTGAACAGAGATGTGTCTCTTCTGCTTTTGATCAGGTCTGAACAATAGCTCCTTTTTTATCCTACTCCATCCTTATTGGGAAGAGGAGAAAAAAAAAAGGCAAAAAAACTTTGATGCTTCCTCTTGGGTCAAGTGGAGGAAAGATATGAACTCTACCTACTTTTTTTTTTTTTTTAAACAATAGGACTTTGATAAATAGAGATGGTAGCTTCAACTAACTCTGCTGCACAGGGGCACCAGATATTTTCAGTGGCTGCCGTGGTCCAGCACCAAAATAGGCATAAAAGCAAGAGCTCTGTTTAGCTCCAGAGCACATCCAAGTGACTGTTTCCTCTTTACTCTGAAAAATAAATCCTCTGCAATCCCTAACACAGACCATGTTCATTCAGGCACTCAAAATGAGCTGGCTAGAAAATATTTGATTCCACTTCTAAGTAATTGTTTACAATGAATTTTATTTCCCATTACTCTCCCATTTCATTGTCATTAAAAGTAAAAAAGCTACCTTCAACAGAGAGCAGTAAAGCAGGGCTGATGGGTGCAAACCCACCACCCACAGCTGCATCGTTTCCCTGGTGCTTACTCCTCACTGTCCTTTGCTGTAGGGTTAGGGAAACAAATGAATTGACTGTCTATGTGCACTTTTGATTGTTTTTTCAGAAGAGTAAGATTTTACGTCTTTCCGGTGGGCTAGCACAAGTTCTGGGAAGGAACTGAATATATTTCTAAGGTGGATACATGCGCAATAGGTGTTATGAATTACTGAAGCCCAGTAACTAATGGGCTGCCTGCGGAAATTAGGGAAATGCGCGTAAGGGAAAATGTGATGACGACAAATGGATAGGCACAACTGAAGACAAGTTTTCAAAAACCATATGGGTCCTTTCCTCTCTATCATTAGCATCCTCCTGCTTCCCTGAGTGTCTGCTGTTTCTGGCAAGTCCAGGTTTAAAAACTGAGTCTCCCAGACAAATCGGGACTCCTCTGTGCCTGACTCCACTGAATCACTCGTTGCAGGGAGGATTTGACTGAGAACTGCTGGAGTCGCTTGAGTTCTGGGGCTGAAAATATGACATGTTGCTAGCTTCTTGTTTTGGTTTCTGCTGTTTCTCACGCAGCATTTTAAACCGATTCAGACGTATTCCCTATGCAAATCTTTAATCTCCTTTTTTAGGATGAAAAATGGGTGTAAATGTGGTTTTGATTTTCCCCCACCCTTTTACAGCTGTATTTGCCCCTTTGCGTCCCACGACCGCTTCCTCCCACTCCTATTTCCTCTATTATAATTTTCCATTCTCCTCTATTAAATTTTCCAACCTCTGCTAATAGCTCATTCCTCTTTTTTATCTTCTTTTCACGTGGCAGGCTTTCTGTACTCTTCCATTTGCTTCATCCTGCTTTCTCTCTGTTTCTTGACTCCAGTGGCCGTTTTGCTCCGTCACTTGCTTTCTTCTTTCTGCCAATGTGAGTCTTTCCCCAAATGTCTGTCTGCAAAATCTGCAAGCTGAGACTTTTCGCTGCCAGCTTCAGTAAGATGTGGGAATAGAGCAACAAAATGGACTAAATTTTTAAGGTTTACACGTCTGTATTTTGCAGCTTTGCCTTATCATTGCGAGCGAGTAGCTGGAGGAGGCTATTACTGAGCAGAAGTGCATCTTTGCGTCTTTTCTATATGAACGTCGCTCATCCCCTACGCCGAGGAGCCTACAGGGGGGCAGGAGGGGGAGCTGAGTGCGTGGGGTGATTTTGCAGAGGTGGGTGAGGAAAGGCTGTTCAAATAAAGGTGTGGGTAATTTAGCTTTGTGGTTCGAGTTTAAATAGCCCTAATGAAAGACTGTTGATGACAGCTTAAAAAGCCGTTTGGCGAAGTGATTCCTAACCCCGCCCATAATCTTGGTACCACAAGCAAATGGATTTGTGCAGTCAGTTCCGTCCTGTTTCCCTGCGCATCAGAGCAAAATAATTGTATTATTATTTCTTAAATTAGCACATAGCTTTTCATGGTATGGCTTAAGGCTCCAGTAGATTTGGTTTTCTCTCGTAGGGTAAAGGACCAAGTTGTTTTTACAACAAGAGATAGCACTCAGAAGCCCAAAGATGGATCTTGGAGAATACGCACTCAGTTTTCCTTCTGCTGGAAGTGACTAATCACTGCATAAAATGGAGAGCACTTGGAACGCATGCATAGTGTATTTATTTAGGGTTTGCACTGTTTATTGCTGCGAGTTCTTGGTATTCACACATGTGCTTTCTAAAAAGAACTAAATCCTGTTTAAGAAGGTCTTTCCTCCCAGGAGGTTCTAGCCTAAGACATTGAATGTTTGAGCTGAGAAGGCACCTCTGGAGGTCACCCAGCCCAGCCTCCTGCTCCAGGAAAGACTAACTTCACATGTAGGTCACTTTGCTGAGGGCCATAGGGTGTTGTTCTTAGCACAAAGTGGTTGTAAGAGGGAGGCATGTGACTTTGCTATTGAAATAAGAGTGCTGAAGATGGAAAAACACTAAGGAAAACGTTGGTCTTCTGTAGGCTATGGCTTGAAAAATGTTTGCCACCTAGTCCAAGGAATATATTGCAATTTTTAATGTTAGTCTGCCTTAGGTGGCTGATGGTGATGTGACATCAGTAAAGCAAGTAAAGGTAGGAGACAGGAAAGAAATTTGAGGGAAACCTCAAAAACAGGAGGGAACCTACTGGGTGCAAGAAAGAAAGAAGTTTGTGGCTTAAGAGAAATCAGAGGAAAAAAAAGCCACTGAAAGTTGCAGAGGCTTGTGAGAAGGGGTGGACATTTGCAGTTTGGGTGAAGAGCGAGGAGGAGAGGTGAGATATGTTCAGTAGCCAGGCTGTGAATCGGTCCAGCACTGTTAGCCTGAGCGCAGATGAATGTGGGTGGCTGCTGGCAGCACCATCACTGATCCATGGGAGACCAAGGAATGACCCTTGTGAGCTCAACAGCTCAACCCTTCCTGGCGGACGTTTGCTTACCCTCTTCTTAAAGGAATCAAGGGCCAAATAAAATAGTAAGTTACAGTTAGTATTCCTGATGACTAGCTTGTGTCCTGCAGGATGCGATGTCTGTTATGCATATACGGCTAAGCAGCAAGTCTCCAGAAAAATGTGATACTTCTGTTGCATGTCTTTTCTTGCAATGTGGCTTTACTACTGAAATCAGCACCCCCACACTTACAGTAGAGCCACTGTGGTCATCCCAAGTAACACAAATGCTCATATTGAGTGTGTAAAGCAGCAGTTAACTGGTAAGCCTAGAAATCTAGCAAACATTTTTTCATGGCAGCAAAACACTGCCTGGGTTGCTCTGAAGGATTCAATGCAATCTGTTACCAGAGACTCGTAACTCGACTGGATGGAGCATGGGCTGGATCACGTGGCAGCTTCTGCTGGTGCTTTTAGTGGCCTCTGTAATACGTGAGACTGGTTCATACCCCAGTGGAGATGGTCCCAGAGCAGAGCTCATGCTCTAAAGGACCTCATATTGAGTAAGGCAGCATGGAGATGGCTATAGGGAAAATCTGAATGCTCAAGCCAAATCTTAACTGCTGCCCTCCCCGTCTGTACCTTGCAATAGGAGTGTAACCAATTCGCACTGACCACTTGGACCCACTAAATAAAATAACAAGCCAAAACCAGACCCCTGCAAGACAATTTACAGATGAGTTTCCAGCTGAAGATACAGCACAGAGGCAGGGATGAGTGGCAGGGAGTGGGGTGTTAGCAGGGGGAGCTCTTTAAACTGTTGGGAGAAATATCTCTGAAATCATCGGCCGCTCTTCATCTGCGCAGCGAGCAGAGGAGCGAGGCCGCTGGGCACAGCCCTGCACCCCCGGGGTCAGCGGCTGTGGTGTCCCCAACCTGCATAAAGAGGGTATCTGAAATAACGTGAAATGTGGCACAAGCAACCCGTGGGAGAAGGACATGTGGAAATACAGCAGGAGACATTTTGTAATTGTAGAAGCAACCAACAGTATTATAAAAGACTATAAAGCAGAGATTTGTGAGAATGTGTAGCTTGAAAATTCAGCATGAATTGGCAAAGTGAGTCCATGACTAATCACAGAGGTCCATTGTACGATCGAGTCTAACCTCTTGTTTAATGAGAATACTTCTCTGAATAAGTCTCATTTAAACTACAGTAAATATCGCTGAATAAAATGTCCAGCCTTAGTATACAACATTTTAAATGACAAAGAAGTCACCCCAACCTTTGGTAAATAGTTTGAACACATACTCAGGCTCTCTGTTTAAAACTGTCATAGTATTTCTAGCACAAATTAATCGGGGTGGAGTGTCTAATTGCTGGTAACTGGATCTGTTACAATGCTGTGTGCCAAACTGGCAAGCTCTTATTATCTGATTTCTGCTTCTCAGATTAAGCCTTTGCAGGAAAGGAGCTGTGATTTCCCCCGGTGAAGACCTGCAGCGGCTCTGGGGCCAGCCCGCACTCCAGGGGCAGCATGGGGTACCGAAATACATGGGAGAGGGTGTCCCAGTGTGCTCCCACTGCCAGGCTGAGACAGGGGGGACCTTGTTCTCAGTGGGGCATGGTGGCTTTTGGCATGGGGGGCAGTTTTCCTGCTCACAGGCACTGGCTTTTGGCCTCTGGCCGGTCCCCCCCGTGGCTACACATGGCCGGAGGCTGCCGCCTGCCCGCTGGCCTTGGGAAAGACCTACAGAAACTATTGACAAACCTGTTCAGCAGCATTTATTTTGACACGGGGTGGAAGCTCTGGAAGGTTGGACCTGTGTTTGCTGCAGTGGTTTCCCAAAACCACTCTTGGTAACCCAGGTTTAGTCTCTGTCACACTAAAAACGTGACTAACAAAAGGGAGTTGTTTCAGAACTACATGATGGCTGTGTTTAAACGTTTATTTTTAACTAGGCGTCCACTATCTGGCCAATTACAGAGCCCGAATGCTGCTGGAAATCACTAGGGCTGTCTTTGGTCAGACCTGTCGTACTCACTGTTCTTTTCTCCCTGATGGGGACAATGTGGATGGTGATAAACCCCATCAACTTGCCCCTTTGTTGTCTTCTGCAGCTGGCCTGCAGCTCTTTGGCCTTGTCCTGCTGTCCCTTAAGCTAGGAATATGCATTTTTTAGTAAACCTCTCTCCCTCTGGCCTTGGGACTGTGTTGAGCATTCTGTAATTAAGGAGACAGTGATAACATCTAATGATTCATTTCCTGACATCCTTTAAAAAAGGAGCTCTGACTTTGTCCCCTCTTCTCCTGGGTTTCCTTCCCTCTTCCCCTTACACTAAGGCTGACTGGAGCTGTTCTGCAGATGAAATGGAGACTACGCCACCTGCCTCTCAACTGACCATTTTTTGACTGTGTTGACCATTTTCTCTATTTTAAGGCTGCCTTTTAGAAAGAGGGGACTCTTTTTTATTTCTTTTCCTTTTTTCCCCCAATCTTTTTCCTTTTTTGAGCCTACATGAGCTGTGCTGCTCCCCGATCGCTCCTGTTTGCCATGCCACGGAAGTGAAACATCTCTCGGAAGAGCGCAACACCTTTGCAGCAGTGCCTCGAGGGGACTATAAAACAGATGGCCTCATCCCGGGTCATTTTTCTTTATTGATGTTATTGCGGAGCCCCGTGCTATGGCAACCGAAGGAGTTGTACTCTTTGGAGCTGGAGGAGGGCGGAGGGAGGAAGGACTCTGAAGTTGCTGTTTGGGACCAGCCCTGCTCCAGCAGCCGCAGCTCGGCCGGTGCCGGCGCCCTGCCAGCTCGCTGCGGCGCGGGTGTTTATCCAGCGCGGCGGTGAGTCACGGGTGCCATGCTCCACCAAAGCCACCTCCGGCACCTTCCCCGTGAATCACTGCAGCCTGAGAAGACTTGCAGCAATTCCTGGGCCACCAGGAGGATGATCTCATTGCCTGCTGAGGGGAGTAAGGATAAAGTCACGTGGAGCAATGTTCTTGGAGCCGGGGAAAATGGCATCCCAGGGAAGAGCTTGCAGATGACCTAACCAGGCATGTGATTCAGTGTTATGGGACCAAACAGGGAAAAGATCCTTGCAGGGAAGGAAGGAAGAGACTGCAAGATACATACAAATAATTTGAGATGGCTTTCATAACAAGACCTGTAAGGCAAGAAGGGATGATATGGCACCAGGTCCACAAAGGACTTAGTTTTAAGTATTTCTTTGCATTGCCTGTTTTCATTTGTTTCTATGGTTCTCCAAGTGGTATTGCCTAGCCTGGGTGATCACGACGTGAAGTCTGATGACGTAATCTTTGCATACTGTGTTCTGCCCATGGAGCTGAGTTACCGCGATACCGGTTCAAACTCACTCGCCAAACGCAGCTGAAGGATTTACTCAGGTTTAACTCCAGCTGAAATCAAGTGGTTTTGCCCTTCTAAAAAATTAGTTCACGGCAGTTTTCCATTTCCATTGGATTTGTCATTATTTCAAAGAGGTTGCTGATTTCTGAGCAGGCATCAAGTGGTCTTTTCTGATTTCAAATATAAAAAATAATAACCCTGTGCTCCTTCTCCTAAGACAAATCTTGAAACGCTATGGAAAGTGCTAGTTATTTATTTAAAACGTGTGGTCTTGTAAAATCAAGTCCAGTGCAGAAAATTGGTAGGGTTTTTTTATTGTCTTGAAATTGTACGAGGCTGTGAATTTTACAGAAATTAAAAATCAACTCATGTTTTGTCAAGAAAGGCTGGTGGGGTGGATTTGATGAAGCTGGAATTTGCATCTGTGACAGTGAAGCAGCTCAAAGCTGCTCCTTGCCTCCGCTGCTGGCAGCCGGAGCTCAGACCTCGGGAGAAAGAGGAAGTAACTTCATCCCAGAGATCCCTGGGGTTTCAAGGTGCCGTATCAGCTGGCTCCGAAGCGTGTGCCCGGGCTGCAGGAAGCCAGCGGGCTGCAGCGAGGAGCGGTCGGCGGGGACCAACTCCTGCACGTGCTCGCTCCTTGAGCTGTGAGCGTGATGGCCATCATCCCTCTTCCCGGGCAAGGCATCCCCACGCGTCGGTGCTAATTGGATAGTGCTGACAATCCCCAAAGTTATATTTTGTCAGCTGCTTTCCATCCCTTGACTCTGTTAGGTGTATGTTGGTGGCTAACCGCATTTAACAGCACGGGTTACATAATGAAATCATTGGGCTAAGCGCTGATAGGACTGAAGAAACCGATCCCAGATGGGACTTGTCACCATAGACCATCAGACCGTACCACCAAGCCCACCCCTGCTCACGTTCTTTAATTTTCCCTTCCCCGGGCCTGATGCTGGCGTGCGTCATGGAAAAGCCTCGTGAAAATCTCAACTGAGGATGAACATCGTGGTTCCCAGCGACACGGTGGTTCAAAGGTATCAAGCCCCACATTTGAAGTACTTGTGAGAATTGGCCTGGTATGTTTTCCTCCTTCCCTTCAGCTTCCCAGTCTGGTTTTAACATTTGTCCATCTTGGAGCAGCCCAATTGCTTCCCTGGTAAAAGGGACGGGCTGCTAAACTGGGGCAAAGGATCCCTCCGCACCTGCAAGATGCACTGTGTGACCTGGGAAGCTCTCTAATGATTTTGCAGGTAAGATGGAAACTATCAGATAAAAGGCTCTTTGCTGTTTCCAGAGCAGCTACTTTGTTAGTGCAAGGGTGCATCTGAGGGTGGCCCAAGCCAGAGCCGGAGCACCAAGGGCACTATTTGCACGGCCTCCGTGAATACCAGCTCTGTTCTGGCTTGCAGGGTTTTAAGGAAGTGAGCTGCAATCGCGATGACATCAGGCAGCTAACTCTGAATTCAGGCTCAGTGAACTCTGAATGCGCCCGCTCCTTGGAGGTGAATCTGGAGCCTTTTGAAAGAACTTTCCTCAGCCGCTGCGCTCGCTCTTTTGAGTCATAACCGCAGCGTGCGCGGCACTGCCCAAGTGCAGCAAATGACACAAGGCTTGCTCTCTGAGAGAGGTGTCTCAACAGCTTTCGGTGCGATGTGTTGGGTAATCTTGGAAATACTGATATTTTCCTATTGAGCAGGTTTTAAAAAGTCAGAGTGTGCGTGCATGGGAAGGGGCGCGGGGCGGTCGCTGCTCTCCACCTCTCACTCCTATGGGAGCTGGAAGTGCGGCACCTGCAGCTGGTTCCCCGAGGTGGCCCTTGCTCTCCGAAAGCTTTAGAGACAAGGAGGTGGGCAAAGGAGCTAAAATCTTTGAATCGTGGCTATAAATGGAAGAGGGGTTTTGAGATGATGTTCTCCAGTGAAGTGGCTGAAAAGCAAAAGCGTTTGGAAAGGTTCTGAGCGCAGAGGAAACAAGTTGTTTATTATCCCGCAGCTCTCTCAGGCCTGCTTTATGCACAAATATGGCCAAAAATTATTTTTGAAGAGCTACGTAGTGATGGGGAAGGACAAAGAAGCAAGGAGATCTGTTGGTCGGTTGCCCTGCTCGCCGGAGGGGAAAAGGAGCTCCGGGGGCCTTGTGCCAGGGAGGGGATGCTCTGGGGAGCGGATACACCCGGGGGGGCCTGGAGGCAGCCAGAGGCGAAGCACAGCTCGTGCATCCCTAATATTCACCATAATACAGCCAAAGGAGCCTGCTCTTAGTCTTTCACCGATGCCTGAATTTCACCTATAGCCTCTATGCCGCCTGTTGCGCCGCCGAGCGTTGGTGTGTTGGCAGCGACCAAGCCGAGGCCGCGGTCCTGCCGGGCGCGGGAGTCGGCGTAGCTCGTGCCGCCACGTTCTGCAGAGGGGATCGCGTAGGCGAGCGCGGTGGGGGCCTCGGCTGCCCCAGGAAACTCGGCCCCCTGTGCCCCCAAATCAGTGCTCAGACCTGCGAGCTGGGCGCGGGCACCTTGTTTTCATGAATGGGAAAGCTCAGCGTGCCCCAATATTTTTTTTTTTCCCTCTCCCCATCTTTTATCAGTTTATTTGTCACAATAGGATTATGTTAATGTTCATCTTGGCCCGATCCCAGGGGTGCTTTGTATCCGCTAGGAACAGCCAACAGCCACAGCCAAGCCTTCATGTTTCAGGACAGATATCTGGGGCTGCGCAAATCGCACACCCTAAAATTAACTGTGTGACTACAGGAGTCCTCGCTGTCAGCGTGATATCTTAATCACTGCGACTTCAGCATAACCCAGCATCTGAACCGAGGGCTTCCTTTTGGTGTGTGCCTGAGTTTAACTAGTGAAATGTACCATGAGGCATCCAAAATATGAATTAGAGGTCCACACAAGCGCTTTACAAGGCACTTTGGATGAAGGAAGTGTGCTGTATGGTTATGGTATCTAGTAGAAAATATTCTAAAAACTCCCTCCTTTCTTTAGAGTGTTTTACATCATCTGCTGTACACAAAGCTGTGCTGCTCCTCTGGCAATTTTTGATGTTGTGAGCTTTTGAGAAGGAGGATGCTGATGCTTTCTAGTGAGGAATCTGGCTCTACTGCCAAGCGTTGAAAACAAAGCTTTGTTATTTATCTATTTAATTTTTTTAAAGAAAGAAAGAAGGAGGAACCCTGGGGGAAGAGCATGGGGCATGAGATGAGTGAGACAAGCAGAGCCAAAAGCATTGACGGGTAGTGACCAAGAGGTGCGAAATGTCAGCAGGTAGGAGCAGGTGCCCGGCATGATTCCTTGCAGAAGCAGCTGCTCCGGGAGCAGTCGGGTTGAGGCATGCACCATGTAAGTGGTGAGCTGTTCGTCATTACTCAGGGGAGCAAGACAAATGAGAAATCAATTGAACATCAAACCATTGTTGCTGATTGCCTATGTTGAAAATAAATGATTCATCGAGTGCTTTAATTGATTCACATACGTGGCAAGGAGTTCCAGTCTTGATTTACGGACCTCTCCACCAGTCAGGCAGGAAAGTCTTGCTCCCACTCACTTTATTTGTGCAACAAACATCCTTTTCTCTTGGCATGGACTAAGCCAAGCCACTTACAACCTTTTTTTTCTCTCTCCGATTGTTTACTTTGCCTTTAAGTGATTGGTAATTCCACTCACTTACACGGTGCTTTTTTAAAAATTTTTATTTTATAGCGGAGGAGCCTGGAAGGGATGGGGGTGGCTGTGTGCAAAGTGTTGGGCTCCATGCCCAGCAGGGCAAGCAGATAACCCCGTCCCGAGACAGCTGCCGTCTACAGTGTACCATGGATTTACAGTGTCCACTGCCGAATCAGCGGGAAAGGGGACGTTCGGTGACTTAAAAGCCTTTTGGAACTACTCGTGCGATAGATATACTGTGGAATACTTTGTGCCTGGAATTCTTTATGCCCTCTGGAGATAGAAGCGGTCTCTCGCAGGGGTTGAAGGAGTCTGTGCCTCCTCCCTGCGCTGTGTCTCTGTTTACCCTCCAGCCTGAGGAGGAGGTGTTGGAGATCTGCCTCTGCTTTTCCACAGCAGTTCGATAGGGTCGTCAAAACAGAAGGGAAACAAGGGGGTGTTTGCTGCAGGTGAGGGGAAGGGATGGGGAGGGAGGTGTATCCCCACTTGTGTAACCGGCGGGTGGTACCGCAGTGGGGAAGGCGTGAGGAGAGCTGCAAGAACAGGGAGGTCCATCCCACCCGCCCGCCGGCTGATTCGGGAGGGCAGGTCTCTGGCAGTGCTGGCCGGGAGGAACACAGGCGGAAAAAGGAGGGAAAAAGAAATTTGACAATTGTCTCGGAGTTTATCGGGCTGCTAAGGCAGAGGTGGCCTCTCGCTAGCCCTGTGTGCCCCTGGCCGTGCGAAGGGGGAACAACCTGCCAGCCCCTTCGCCACCCGAGCCGTATCGTGGCTGCCGTTGCCGTTGGGTTGCGTGGTTTTGCCTAGGTTTCTCCGCGTGTCCTGAGGCCAGGCTGCAGGGAAGCAGTGCGAGTTTTCTGGGGAAAGCCTTCTCCGGCCGACAATACCATAATGCTACTAAACTCCTTGATCTGCCAGCAACCACGAGAGAGAGGGCGACCAGCAAACTGGGGCTGAAACAGCAAGAGAAAAAACCACCACCAACAAAGCAACGGCAATCTCTTGCAGTTATTTGCCACCAAGTCGAAGAGTCATAACTCAGTTGTCCAGGGGGTGATTAAGGATGGAGCTTGACTAGCTTTTAACTTGATACAGCCCACAGGTGCTGCTATAGGATGAACTGGATTGCAGAATTTATCTGGCTAAGAAATAATGCTTTCCACCAGGTTGTTTTTCAGCTGGATCATTTTTTTTCACCCAGCTCTTTGCACCAGTGCTGGGGCTGGCGGGGCAGGAGAGGCAGAGCAGGAGATGGGAGCAGCAGGGGTGGGCAGGAGCTGGTTTTTTTCTGTAACAGTTCTGCTTCACTCCACACCATCGCTTCTGGGGCTTAGGCTGGCAGTAACTACACTGGCCTGGCGTAAAGGGTCTCCAGCCTCTGTATGCACAGGACTGCTTTGTGATTTGATCGACTGACGTTTTTGGCTTGGTCTGTTTGGCAGTGAAACAGCTAACAGTGCCGCCACGTACATTCGTCTTTTTTTTGGGTGATATATTTTTGCGTCGTACTGGAAAGAGTTCATGGCCTGTGTCAGTCTGCTCGAGGGAGACCTCACAAATGAGAAGAATAAAACTAGAAACACCTTCTGCTCTGCGCCCATGCTTCCTCCAGTGCTTGTGAGCCTGACCCTCTCACTGCCTAACAGCATAGCACAAGCGGGTTATCTGCCTTTCTGTTTCCCTAGTCAAATCCTGGGTTCTGCGCCAAAAGGGTTTGAAAGCCTGTATGGGATGGGTCCGAGCCCTTTGCCCCCTGTCCAGAGAAGCTGTGCAGGCAGGCGCTGGTGGGGCGGCCCCTGTGCTGCACCTCGGTGCGCGCTGGCTCTCCGGCCGCAGGAGCCGAGGCGACAGCGAACTCTGCTGAAGCCGGGTTTAATTGTTCCTCTCTTTGGTGTGCAACTTTATTTGCTTAGCAATGTTGCAGTGAAGACAGCATGGATTGAGTATGGTGAGGGAGAGCAGGATTAAGGATTGGGAACTTTGGGTTCAAAATAGGGGTTTTTTTGAGGAGCAGAGGTAGCTTGGGAGTTCAGAAGCAGCAGCCTGTGCTGAAAAGAAAGAAGAAGAAAAGAAAGAGATGCTGAGGATGGTGCTGGGCAGATAGATGTTGTGATCAGGTAGCCATGGACAGGGACCAAAACCTGGAAGGATGCTGGCTGTGCTTGTGCTGCTTGTTATTTCTTTTTATGTTACTGGTTAAAAGTCAGCGACGTAAATCTGGGGAGGATTCAGCATTCCCCATCCAAAGGACATATGTTAGCAGAGAAGCGCTTCTGTAAGCATTGCTTCAGCGCTGGTTCTGCAAAGAGGTTGCAGGAACTCATTATTCATGATTTTATCTTGCTACCTGAAATACATAAATAGCCTGAAGGTTCCTCTGATGGACTTCTTCCAGCTCTTTGATGTGCCAAAGATAATTTCTGTACATACTCCCTCAACCTGTCCCCACTCCCTACCTAAGGTTTAATGTTTCTACTTGTTATGTTTACCTGTCTGTACTAGACTGTAAGCTCTCCAAGGCAGGGACCTTGCCATCTTCCATGCTGAAGTACCTTGAAGGAGTTGTAACATCAACAGCTACAAAATGTGATATAAATTATCAAAGCGACATCAACTAACACAGCTCAACTCTTTGGCCTCTTCTGCACCAGGCGAGCCTGCCGCGGGGCTGCCGGCCGCTCTTGACACCGGCTTGGCATGATCTGTGCCAGCAGTGCCGGCAGCCCGGCCCCAATGGGCAGCTGCTGTCGTGAGAGCACGTGGTGCCCTGCAAGCGAGTCCCGGGGCTGTTAGCCTGCGCCCACCTGTAGCCGGGCTCCTTAGGAGGTGCCAGCAGCGGCGAGGCTTTTTGGAAAGCCTCCACCTGAGAGAAATCACATTGCCAGCAGCAGGATCCCATGCCCCCATTGGTTCAAAAACTCAGGACTATACCACAGAACTTTTAATAACCCTAGAGCCTCACGGCACTCTGGATTTAAGTTCCCTTGTGTGAGTCTGTAACAGTGGAAGCAAAAGGATGCATTCCTGCCTACGGGAGCTAATGCAAGAAATAGGCAGAGCCAAGCAACGCACTGTCCCCTGCCCCAGCTCCCGCATGGCTCTGGCACATCCCTAGGGCTGGAGCCACTGTCCCGCAGCGTTTCTGGGAGCCTGCCGCTCGGACCCACAGTGCACTTGCAGCCAGGTCTCTCTCGCCTTCCCTTCTTTGGAGCCTGTTTCTTTGTGCAGCCTGGGATGTGTCAGGGAGAGACCTTGTTTTTATAACCTCCTGTTATGGCTGGAGGTGATGCCTCTGTGGTGACGGCTGGGGAGCAGGCTTTGATCTGGTGCATCGATGCCTCCTCTGGGAATTCAGGCCTCTGAGTCTTATTTGCCCTGGGCAATAGTCAAGAGGATTTCCCCTAAGTAAAGAGCCATCAAACCTTATCGGCTGTCTTGCTATTCCTGTGTCACCACCCCTTGAAGGCAGCATCTGCCACGGAGAGGTCAGGCAGAGGAATCTCTGGGTAAAAGCCCAGTGTGCAGCCCAAGGCGGCGCAGAACTGGGGGACGCGTCCTGGGATTGGCCCAGCCCTGTGGCACCCCCAGCAGCTCAGGGGCTAGCAGCCATCGGGCCAAGGACCCAAGTCCCAGCTAGCTCCGTGCCGAGCACGTGGCCTCTCTGTCCTCCCTTTAGTTTGCGGTATGTGTGGGCAGGGTGCCGTCAGCAGGGTCTCACCAGCATCAGGTGGATCCCGCACACCTAGGAGATGATAAACCCTGGCAGAGCCTGCTGAGCCCTGGCCAGCGGGCGAGGGGGCAAGCTGGGCTGAGGCTGCAGGCAGGGAGGCGTTCGGTCCTGCACGTGGTCCCCGGCACCCACCGGTAACAACCCGAGGCCGGGCTGTGCTGCTGTGGCTGTGGCGTGAGCAGGGCTTGCTTTTGGATTTTGCAGCTCTCGTCACTGCAGCATCCGAGAAATCAGAAGAACGGGGGCTGGTGGAGGAGCGGGGTCAGGATTAGGGATGGGAAATTGGGACATCCAAGTTCTGCTTCTGGCTTTACTGCGCACCCTTACTTTTACTACCTGTAAAAGTGCTGTTACTGCCTTCATGTTTTTCACGCCAGTTTGGTTTCTGAAGGGTTGACCATGACATTTGAAGGTAAACTAAGCTGAGCTATAGTTCTATTGCACATACAGGTCGATTTTCTTCTTCAGTGAAGCTTATTTCCGAAGACAGGGGAGTGGTGTGCTGCTAAAGGCCCCATAAACTGGTTCACGCGGAGAGCTGCAGACCCTACACCCAGCCAGACTGCCTTGCTCAAAGCTGGCTCTACATTAGACCTCAGAAGTGCCTGCAGTTTTGTTACTTCTTTTGCACATCTGCTCCTGCAGACTGCTCGAGGGTCTTCCATATTTCTTTCAGACAGAGCTGTTATTTCACTCACCCAGGCCTGCTATTCACTGATGAATTGGATGCTGTTCATTGCAGCTTGAAATACTATTTTGCTACTCTTAATGCTTCCCATTCATTTTCTGTGGCAATTGGATTCATAACAGCAGATATGCAGCTTTCATTGATACTTGATGCAGCAGCAATACCCTCAGCAAAGGCTTTTTTGTACATAGGGGTCCAAACCTTTCGACCACGCTATCATGGAAAACCATAATGTCCCTTTTCTGCAATGCCCCAAGCCACCTGCAGCCCCTGAAAGAGCACATTGTTTCCCCAATTAAAGAAACAACACGGGCAGTGTCTGCACTGGTTGCAAGGGAGGGCTCTGGGTAATTTCTTTTTGCCCTGCCCCCATCCTTCACCCCTCCCCCCAATCCTGTTTGAGGCTGAATTTCGGCCCATCGGCCATTTAAATCTAAACGGGAGGATATTTGCAGGGTAGGTTATTTTGGCTGCTAGATGAGCCTCCTGATGTGGTGCTACCAGGTGGGGCCGACTCTCCTGGGGTAGCAAATCTGCTAGGAGCGAGTCCTCGGTGCCTGGGTTTTACATAAGCAGCCAGAGTTTTCTTCTTCTTGCTATCTCTGGAAAACCATATGCCTCTAAGTGACCAGTTAGGGGGTGGGGGTGTTTTTTCTTTTTCCTTTTCTTTTTTATTTTCCAAAAAAAGCACTTGTGTGGGGAGAAGATGCTGTACTACCTTTTGCTCAGAGAAAAGGAGTCTGACAGCTTAGCACTGCTTGGAGACAGGAAAATTACGTTGTCTAGTGAATAATCTAAAAAGATGAAATAACAGGGCACGATCAAAATCCTCTGTTTAAAAGAAGAGCTGTCTCACTCCTGCTAAGCCAACAGTTTCATTGTTTTGCTCATCTTTTGCAGAATAACCTTCAAGAAGGAACGGTGGAAATGCCTGTAAAAGCTTTTTGCTAAAGAAAAGGAAGATTCAGGCTGTAATCCATGTTGGCAACCAGAGGAAAAATCTCTGCCCCAACAGCTAAGTGGCTGTTTATTATGGGCATATCCTTGCTGGCACTTGCCTGTTTCACCTACTGGAAAAAGGAGCTGTCACCCTCAGCTCGGCGCTGTTATGCGCCACCCAGCAGCAACGCGGCTGCCATTTGGCGTGGTGTGATACCAACCCTTGCTTGTTTTCAATAAACAGAGCTATGTTTTGAAGGGAATGGCAATGTTGTTTAAGAAAAACAAAGTACTTAAAGAAAGATGGATCATACGCTGAGCTAGAAAAGCGCCAGAGATGGCAAAGATAATCTCCAACCTGGCATGCTGCAGTCCCCCGGGTTTTGCGGCGCTGGGAGAAGTGGCTGGCGGGTTGTTATCTCAGAGCCAAGGGATACGGGAAGGTGGACATAGTGCTTTGAATCACGGCTTTTTCTCTGCCCCACCTTCTGTCTTTCCTCCTTGTGGCTATCTCGGAGGGGTTGGAAAGCTGGAATCACCTCTGCATCTCAGGAGCAAGAAAAAGTCACTTTATGTGCCCAGCCCTTGTAAATATTCCCCTCCTCCTTTCAAAACCTGTGCCTACGTTTTTGTCCTGCTCTGTTTCAAAGCAACTGCTGACACAGAGCAGGCACCAGCCTGCTTCCCTCCGAGGTGCGCAGGGCTTGGGTTGAGGGGCTCTGGGGAAAGCAGGGGTCCGGTGGCATCACCCTGCCGGCAGGGCTGCTGCGGGCAGGCAGGGAGGAGGCCATGCTCTGCAGAAAGAACCTGGCATGGGAATAGCACTCCGGGATCCCCCTCTCGTGCTATTCCCCTCGAGGGCTGAGCCACTTGTTTATCTTGTGGGAGAAGTCTGCGGCCACAGTCAGCTTTGCATATTTGATCCTGTCTGAGGTAATTTCTTTTCCTATCTGCAATATTTCTATTGCAAGCGCCTATAATCTTTTCATTGAGGTAACACAATTGCTCAATTAACATATTACCTCTATTGTCCCCGTGATCTCAAATACAAACGTTGTGGCAGTCACCTATTGTTTGTGGTCTTAGTGACAGAGGTGCCAATAAACGAGTGCCAGAGCTAGCCACGGGTGGCACTTCAGAGCCGATGCCTGCAGAAGCCCTGGGAGCCAGGCGTGATGCTACCACCCCTCCACCAAAGGCAGCGTGAGCACCGAACACCTCCAGGACGTCAGCTGAGATGGCTGCAGTCAGTTGTGGTGCACAACCTACAGCAGCAAATTTGATTTTTTAAAGGACACGGTACCCAATGTGTTCAGTTCCTACTGAACAACCTTGGCGTTGTGGGTGCACGGCACTCCTGAAATTCAGGCTGTACTTGAATGGGAAGAGGCAGAGAGACATATGACGGGAATGATCAGAGATGCGCAATGCTATCTGTATGAGATGAGACTGAATCAATCAACTTCAGCCTAGAGAAGAGAGGACTCTGAGCTAAGGCAGAGGTCTACAATGTGATGAATAGCAGGAGGAATGGCAGCAGTTGTTCATAAGACAAGAGCCGACGAGGGATGTTAAATGAAATCATCAGGCAAATATTTTTTAAGGCATAGAGGAGGAAGTCTCTTTTTCACACAACCATAATTAATTGGTGGAACTCATTGCCATGGGACGCGTCAGGTGCTGAAACTATACATCGGTTCAAACAGCAATTAGGCAAATTAATAGGACAGCAGTCTATGGAGGCCTGCTAGAGCTGCTGCTGCAGATGCAGCCTGTGGCTTGGGAAGTCCCTGGGCTGCCAAGTGCTGGGGTTTGCAGGGTTGTGCCAGGCTCGCCTCACACTTCCCCCCGTAACCCCTTTGGGCCAGAGCCGCAAAACAGCTGTAGTGTGTCTTCTCTTTCCAAGGGCTCGCCATGGCAGACTGGAAATATCCCCTGTGTAAGGATTTTTCTCAAACGTAAAAAATCAAAGGACTTCTGGATATCAGAGTGAGCGAGGGAGGAGAGCTTGGCAGCTCTCACTTCTCTGCGGTGCATTACTGTGGGAGCATAAATTGGCCCTGTTTGGAGAGTTGTGTTTTTGCCTTCCTCCCCCTCCCTGCCTTCATGCTGGCAGCGGTGCTGCCAGACCAAGGGCAAGCCGAGCCACTGGTAAAGCCAACGGTGTGGGTGCTGACACAGGGCGTCTGAGGCTGTGGGGGCAGCAGGATGAAGAGGGGAGACAGCATTATGTTAGCTGCCCTAGCTGCACCCTCAGCCTCACATCCGTACACGTGGACACCTTGTCCTTCATCCCGGAACGCTCTGTTTAATTGTGGGATGTGAAAGTGCCACTAGATGAAGGTGTAACATCAAGAAATTGCGAGGAAACGGCTCCCATGTATATACAGAAGGGGAGAGGGGTAATCTGCAGGCTGTGATTAAAACTCAGTGCGTTTACATTTTAAATGCTTCAGTACTCAGTCGGTTTAGATAGCTTAATCTTTGAGAATTAGATAGCTTAATCAGACAGAAATAGAAGCTGCACAAAGAAGGCTCTGTAAAACCCCAGGGCTCTGGGTATGGGAGCCCCAAGCTCGACTTCATTTTTGTTTAATGCAGCAGTTTGCTAGGCACTTTTTAGACAAGCATAAAGACAAAGTGCCGGAAAGAGTTTTCATGTGCAGAGATATGTAAAACAAGACCTGTGATTTGTTTATTATATTAAAGAGCACAGCCAGAGCTTTAGGATAAAAGGGTATAAAATAAATAGCATGGGAACCCAAACGACAGCATTTTTTGCTTGGTGAAGAAAGAGGTAGGATGTGGATTTTGTCAGATCACCTCTTCTGCATCTGCCTGGGGTTAAAGCAATGCTAACGTTGGCCCTAGGTCTGCCCTACCCAAAGGTCTCCTGGTGCTTCGCAAGGAGTCACAGTTTTAGGGTGGGCTTTTGTATGTGGCCATCCAGACCCGCTGTGCTATGTATAGGACATGGGAAAACCTGATGGGGTGTTTGCTGTGGCTGCGGCAGGCATCCCTCGGAGGCTATAGACTTGGGGTTATAAGAACACCAACTGTCCTGATAAGGGGACAGGCAGTGGATGTGACATACAGAGAATAAATCCAGAGCGACTCCAAGGCTGTTTATTGCAAATCAAAAATTACCTTTGGAAATTGGTCTTGGAAAATAACAGAGGTGACAGCAGTGCTTACCTGTGACACAGCATTCCTGGGCTTCCATGGAAATTCATGAGCCCTGCTGTATAATCTGGTCTCTTACTCCTGGTTATCGTCTCTCAATCACTTAGAAAAACTGTATTCACGCAAGAAAAATGTGCTCGCCCCAAGGCGTGCAAGCGTGGGATTATTTACCGGTGCTCCAGAAGGGCACAGCTGCTCCGTGCAGGGGTGGGCAGTGCATGCCCTGCAGGGAAACCTTGCGCAGGCTGTGGGGCAGCCGTGCTCAGCCTTTCCACCACTGGACAACAGGCACTTATTTCGCAGAACTGAGAGAAGTTGTAAGGAAATACTGGAAGGATTTGCAAGGTGCAGAGGCGTCTCCTATGCCCTTCATTCATGTCTTGGTTTTTTGGTTTAAACTCTCCATCCAGTTAACATCCTACTTCTTCCTTCATTGTTTCTTTCCTCTGCTTATTCTTTTTTCTCTCTTTCTCCTCTAGTGATGCTTGAGAAACACCAGAGAAAGACTCATTTCAGACAGTCTCTTCCCCCTTGTCCTTTCTTGCTCGCTCCAAGCACACTCAGCTAGGCTCCCTCTCCTTCCCCTCTGCCTGTTTTCTGCTTTGAGGGTGGCCCTGGGGTTTGTCTCTGCAAACGAGCCACCCTTGGCAGGGTGATGGAAGCTCCTTGGGAGGCATCATCACCCCCCTGCCCTCTCCCTGAAGCTGAAGCTGTGCTTTAAGGCCTGAAGCGAAGCAAAAATCTCTGCAGTTTCCATCCCCGGCCAGATAGCACAAGGTGGCAGGGAGGGAGAGGCTAATCTATTCAGGTCATTAAGATGTGGGCAGAACTCAGCCTGTCCTGACGATCCCCTTTGAAATCCTATATGTATATAATTCATCTTGTGCTCTGGTGGATCCTGCCTGAAACTGGTATTGCAATTCCAAGCATCTGCTTTTGTATTCAGTACTTTGAGGTAGTTTACATAAATGGGTGGCTTTAATTTGCGTTCCCATTGTAACTGCCTCACGGCTGTGTGGGGCTAGGCAGCCTCCACCCAATTTTTGACAGGGCCAGACTTACTGAGGGCGTAAGGGGCCATGGGTCTCTCCCGGAACCCTGCAGGAGGTACCAGCAGATACATGGTCTGCAGCAGGGGATGGGGCAGCCCTGCGGTGCCGCCTGCCGCGCTCCCCCCAGCCCTCCCTGCTGCTCGGAGGGGTCTGTGCCACCCTCACCGTGCAGAGCGGGGCCACGAAGGCGTTGACAGTCTGCATCAGCCCACGAGGGACACCGAGAGCTGGCTGGAATAGCTTTCAAAGCTAACTGGGTCTATTTGTACAAGGGTTTATTTGGTTTCCTTTATGAGTGATTCTGAAGGGTCAAATTGTTCCCAGAACATGCCTTCCAGTCTGATCGGAGTGCTATTAGCCATGACCTTCCCCACAGCCAGTTGTTGGCTCCCCCGGCCTGTTCCACATCAGGGTAGAAATTGATTGTGGCAGGGTGTGGGGCTTCCTGCACCAGCATATCATACTAGAGCATCTACCACAGCCCCGCTGCGATCTTGATGTGGGGTCCTTGGATGTGACCACAACAGACACCTTGGGAGAGGCAAGGCGGGCCACTTCTAGGCATGAGCATTTCTGCTGTCAAGAGGCACCAGCTTTATTTTGGCAAAGCAAATCCGGCTTTCGCATGCGAAGGCAGGACAGCAAGAGGCTTCCCTGACAGTTGTTGTTCTTTCATCGTTACCCAGCAAAAGGGTCCTAGGAAAAAGACATTATCCTGCTGCCTGCAGGGCATTTCACACCGCTCTAACCTCCTTTAATTTTAGCAGCTTGGCATAACTGGGTGTGTGTCTTTCATGTCTCCCTTTGCAGTCCAGCTCTGGAGGCTTTGCTGGAGCTAGTGGCCTGGAGCCCGAGCGCACAGCAGATGAACACGAACAAATGACAGGAAGATTTGTGATAATTGAACACTTTCTCCAACACTTAGAGCAACTGCATTGATCTCAGCTCAAAGCTGAAGCTTTTGCTGTAAACAATAAATAACAGATGCTGGACTTACTTAAACCCAATCTCTTGTCCGTCCTGAGAGGACACACAAGTCCTTTGTAAATGCAGGAACCAGACCTGGGATTCACAAAACAGAGAAGAGGAGGAAGGGAGGAAAAAACAGCACCACCATGTTTAGTGCTGAACCTGTGGTGAACAGTGTCAATGGGCATATACGCACAGAGAAAAGACACCTCATATCTTTCCTGGCTAGATGTTAAAATCGCTGTTAGAGCTGGCTGAAAAATTGATTTTGGAGTTTGGCAGCCAAAGAGAAAACCTGAGACACACACTGTTGTTTCTGGCAGACCCAGAAAGGAAGGGGCATCTGTCTCCAGGTTGTTCAGCTCTCCTTAGTGTCATCTGTAAGCTGAGCAGCAGAGCCAAACCAACCCTTTGCCATTTCATCCAGGTGACCCTTCTCATGTGCTGGCAGTTTTTAGCCAGGTTTTCCTCTCCCCCAGGCAGCGAACAGTGCTTTTCCCAGCTGAGCCCTGGTATCCAACAGCACTGGCCCGGCAGTAGCCTGGCACTGGCAGCACAGCTACCACTGCACCTGGCTGGGCTCACAGTTTTGGCAAGCGACTACCATGGGGCAGAGGCTGCTTTTACAGCTTCCTATCCAGCTGCCTGTGCTGGGAGGCAGGGAGCTGTGTGTAGGCAGTGCTTATAGGGTCACTGTGCCCCAGCTTTCCCCATCAGTGCGTGGACTCTTGAAAGATGCCACCGGAGTCCAGGCATCAGTTTGGACCGGTGTAAACCTGTCAGAGGACAAGGGATTTATTAGTCTCTCTTCCACCCACATCAGCCAGTGGGCAAATCCAGCCTGCCCTTCAGTGAAGAAGAGTGGTTTGCCCAATTCCCCAACTAACTGGAAGGTGCTGCAAACTATGGCCACGTGACAGAGATTTGGTGGCTTTAGAAGTTCTCCCCCTGCCCAAAGAGCCTCTCTTCCTCCTGTTCCCAGAACAAATCACTGCCTTTCAGTGAAAAAAATACCTTTCATTCAGCTTACTGTAGTGGGCGACATGCCCTGTACTCAGCTGTGCTGTGTTAGTGAGGGTCTCTGGGTGGAAACAGAGACACCAGCTCCCCTTGCACCCCTCCCTGCATGCTTCAGCTCAGCAGCTCTCTTTCATTCCCCACCAAGGGTGGAAGACAAACCCCTGAACAGCAAAACTGATTTATGCTTGCTTTTTTATTCAAAGTCATGGTAAGGTGTTGCAGCTCATAGGCAGGATTGCCTTTTAAATGAAAGGTGATTTGAAACTGGCTGTCAGAAATCCTCCAATTGCTCCCTGCCATGTTCCTAGCACAGGTGTCAACCCCCCCATTCCCTTTTTATCTCTCTCTCTCCCCCTTCTTCTTCCATTTCTTGCACCTAGCTCCTTGGCTGCACCATGCTGTATGAACTTGTAGTAGGATTAATCTGAGTTGAAGCCTGAGGCTATATTCAGCTCAGATTTATGTCAAAAGGCGCGGGGTCCGTGGTGCTGGAAAGCAGGCAAGCCAGCAGTGGCTGAAAGTGCTCATTGTCACCACTGCAGCGTGGATGTGCAGGAGAACGTCAGGCTTGGCGGGGCCGGGAGCTGGGGATCCCCTGGACAGGACACTCACATGGCTCTTTCTCTGGGTCAGTGCCATGCTGCTACCATCCCCCTTGCACCAGTCAGGATGAGGGAGGATCTTCATATGCACCATGAACTGAGGTCTAACTGAGATTTTTGGGCAGTGAGCGTCTGTGTGCTGGCTGCTCTGAGCCCCCATAAAATTGGAGAACACAGGAGCCAGAGAGGGCCCCCAGAAGTGCAAGGCCACCATGTGTTTCTTACAGGGCAGAGGCAAAGCTCCCAAACCCTTCAGGCTACATCTGTGCTCAGGACAGGCTTTGGCACGCTTAGCCCTGCGACCTGCACGCTCTTGCAGAGTCACCTGGGCTGCTGGCTGCCCGGCCGGGGCATGCGGGGCTCGGTGCCACCCATGTCCAGCTCGCCCAGTGCCACAGATGCTATGGGCTGGGCTTGCACGAGGGTCCCTGAGTTTTCCCTCTCCAAAGGGTGCCCCGGGGGAGCTGGAAGTCCTGGATGGAGGCTGGTATGCGAGCGTGCTGGGTGGCCGACGAGTCTAGGCAGGTCTGGAGGCAAGGCTCCTTGGTGGTGCGGGCAATGGTGCAATGCGGGACCTGGGAGACGGAGCACCTCTGCACTTTTTAGAGGACGGCCAAGGAGGCTTTAATGTGACAGCATCACATCAGGGCTTCCATTTGCCTAAGTCAGGTAGCACAGCTGAAGTCAAAGGCTGAATTACCCTTGGCTAAGGATGCCATCTAAGTTTGCCTAAAGCCCAATAGGGTAGGAAAAAAAAAAGATTTTTATTTTCCAGCTCTCCAACATCAAGTTTCAACTACAGTAGATACTGATTTGCTTTCTGAAGACAAAGTTAATTATCAAATTAGATTAGAAATCATTAAAAAGCTATTTCTGTTCATTACAGTGGGGTAATATATGGCTAGACTCTTGAAAGTTATCAGTCTCCTCAAAATTGTTTACCAGGCACAGAGGGCCCATTTTTTTCTCAGGCTATAATCCTACAGCTTCAGTCCTGTGTGCTCCTTGAAGCTTTCTGTAAGGCATCGGATGGTCACGTCACACTTCGGTGCCTGCATGTAGCGAGGCTTGCTCATGCTTCTGTTTAGTAGTAATGCAGCTACCAAATGTCACCTGTCACAGGCAGCTAAGCAATGTGACATTGGTGACTCACCCTACATTCCTGGGAACACCTTCGCCACAGACACACTTTTGTGAGCATACCACACCCTTTCCTGCAGGCTTTAACACACCTTGACTGAAAAGCATCTTAGTAGTGTTGGCCTGAGAAAAGTGGTCCTCCGACAGGTTAGCGACTTGGCTACCATTATAGAAAACTACTACTATACGACCCACTTTGCATAATGTACCGTTAAGACGTCTTAATGGTGTTTGCCCGCAGACATTTGCCACTTAAAGAGCTGGGATGCAGAAAGCATTCATTTTATAATAATCTAAAACTGAGGTTACCACAATATGACACACACATAGAATAAAGTAAGTAAGAGATGATAAGCTCTATCTCTGTAGATGCATCCACTTGATTAGGTAAATACAAAAATAGGCTTATTTTGGATAACACGTTTAGGCTTGGACAGAAGCAGTGTATTTGCAGATTCAGCCAATGATTTATTAATTTTTTTTTTTTCTCACAGGAACATGTAATTTGTGTAAGTGCGTTGCAAAGTTTAAGATCTGATTCTGTTTTCACACTAGTTTCTCCGAAGTTTATATTGGACCCACTGTAGTGCAGATTTAGCTAATCCCTATTACCATTTCAACACATAACCTAAATAAATTTAAATGTTACAAGCTGTGGTTGTATTTGCGTTCTGCTCCCAGCTCACTGCACTCCATGATATTTGTCAACAGATATAATTCAAATTTAGCCTGACAATCTGCATCCTAAAATATTTTTAGATGTTGCCATTACCTGATTTTTAAAATATCTTTTATTTTTATCTTTACCCCCTTTCATTTCCACATTCATTTATCTCCTCTGCTTATAACATCTTTAAGAACTTATAAGCAGATTTCCCGCCACCATACTTGTTTAGATGTGGAAGCATTTATAAGTAAACTAGTCTACAAAAGAAACGGGATGGTTTTAACCACCTTTATGGTGGGATAATCCTTCCGCTGTGGGGAACTGAGCACACTTAACTCTGCCTCCCTCCGAAGAGATGGAGAGAGATCACTGCCAACGCTCTGTGTAAACAAGACCTGGCAATGTCACTGCTCTCAGGTGGGGTGTCCCAGGGCTGCGTGTTTCCACAACGCCAGTTTTCAG
>JANHGO010004558.1:0-24748 GCA_024606505.1 Aquila spilogaster | reverse complement strand
GTTCCCTGCCTGCGCCCCCCCCCTCCCCCCCCCCCCCCAAGTTTTTCTGCAATTGGAAGAAAGATTGTGTCTTCTTGAAAGCAAAGAACAAATAAGAATTACTGGCAATCTTCTCTTATTTTTAAAGTTCACAGACTGATAGACAAAGGGATATAGAAAATCATCATAGAGGTGGTATAAAATTTAGTGCGATTGTGTTCTATTGAGAAATAGAACACAGGAAAATGAAGCTTTTAAAAATCTACAGTACCCTGAGATCTGTCCAAACTATGAATTTACAGACACAAAAAAAGAAGCTGTACCACAAAGATAGACTATAAAGTGCACAAAAGCTTTAACAGCATAAGGCTGGAGCTTTAAGATTAAGAAGCCTGGTTGGAACACTTCTGTCTATACTGGTTTTCAGTTTAAAAAGCAACAACTTTTCAATAATATTAAGTTTCTTTTGAAAAATACCTGTTTTTGTAGGAAAGGACCTTTTTCCATCAAAATAAACTGCATGAATACTGAAAAGCTGATAGGCATAGACTAATAGATTGCACATTGGAAAATAATACCTTTGAAAGAGTTGCAGGCTTTGTATCTTACTGTCCCCAGCCTATGTGGACCCATAATGTCAGATGATAGATTAGCAAGGCAAGAGATCATCATGACAGACAGTTAATATTGTCTGAGAAGGAAACCTTGTCCATAGGTGAGAACAGGGGCAATGAAACATTTAAATTACAATGTCTACAACCATTTGGGCAAAGGAGAAACTGATGTAATGAAACTTAGTGGATAATATTTTAAGATCTTATGTTTGAGTCAGTTAAAAGAATTGCACTTAATGCTGGGTACTTTTTGAGATGAGGTACAGTTTTATATAAACTTGTTTTATTAGTACGACAAAACTACTCATCTGTTGCAGAAAATAAAACCTCTAGGGCAGCTGTTGGAAAATTTAAGTTTTGCTGACTTTTGCTGACTGGCAGAAGCCAAATGTAGGATAGGCTAGTCCAAAAAACGTGAAGAATAAACTTGTCATTGCACATAAAATAAATCAATGTACTGTTGAAAGGCATAATGTAACTATTAGTGAGTCACTTAGTGACTACCACTTGGGAAAAGTAACCAGAGGGAATGAAAATACATTTATGCTAGTTCATTCTTGCAAAAAATTTATGAATATTTTGTAAGGCTGTACTCTCCCAAATGCCTTTTTTCTCATACTTAAAGTGACTTTTCCTAATAATCTAGTATTGCTTGTAACAGAAAGAAAAAACAGAGAGTAAAGAATATTTGATACTGGAAGCTTCAAATTTTAAATACATTTTTAACAATCTTCAGAAACAGGCGAGAAATTATCTAATGCTTAAACTCACAAAACTCATCACCAGTGTTTTCATATCCAGATGATGTTGTGAATGACTGGCTTCCATATCTGAAAATGCAATTTTATTATAGAAACAAGATATCTTCTGTGTACAAAATGTTTGTTGTTTTTTTTTTTTTACTTTGTATTCGTATTCAAAAATATTCCACAGTGTCATAGTAAATGGCCTTTTGGATGGTAAAAATAGATTTTTTTTAGAAAATTGTAAGAAACTATCTTTTTGTTAAAAATAGCAGAACTGTTCAAAATCTTGATATTGGTCAGATATTCACAGAAATTGAAATTTTACAATTGTAGGTACCCAAAAAAGATAAAGAAACATTAGTGTAATGAGTCAGTTTTATGCTAGAGGTCTACAAAGTTGTGAGGCACACAGAAAAGATGAGTAGGAAATAATTATTTATTATTTCTAATAAAACATCCTGAGGGACATTAAATACAAATGATGTCAGGTGGTACAGTCAAGACAATCAAAATGAGATTTTTTTTTCATTAAATGTGTAAACTGGAGCAATGTCCTGTAAGGTATTGTGGATACTAAAACATGAATTCAAGAAGTTACATCAATTCAAGTAAAAAGAATCCATCCAGCACTAGTAAGCACACATTTATGATCAGTTGAGCAGGAAGTGCCTCACGTGCAGATTGATGAAAGCTGGAAAGTTATTCCTCTGAAGCGCTATTATCATATGCTTACTTGTTCTTATAATCTTTCCATAAGTATCTGCTCCTCATCCCTGTTAGATTGAGACTGCTGGACTTTTGGTCTGCCCTATGACAGATATCCTTAAAATCCTGCTTCCCACAGGTTCTATTTAAATAGCAGTGGCCAGGTTTGGAATTTGAACCAAAGCCTTCTAGCTGAGGAAAGATATTGATTTATCCTTTATAAAATGCTACATATTGCTTCAGGAAAATTATTTATAACAGTTAGTAATAATTTATTTTCTATTATTATTATTATTATTATTATTATTATCATCATCATCATCATCATCACTATTATTAAGGAATCTAAAAGCCACATCTTAAGTGACTTTGTTGCAATTTAATCCCTCCAAAATAACTTCAAGAGTATCTATTAAACAGTGGTGCCTTGTACCAGAAACTTCAGTAGTGTAACTTATCCCAGTGTATCAATTCAGTTGCTGCTACTCAAGATCAGTGTTCCATTTTTCATCAGCTAAGAATTAATTCAAAACTGAGAGAAGTCACAAGTTTTCAACAAAATATATTTTTCCTAAATCACATTTATTTAATGTACTATTAATTAGTGACGTAAAAATGTCACTAGAATTAAAGTGAGTGCTTTAAAGTCATAAAATAATAGGAAATGCAGTGTTATAAATGAATTTTCTCCTGAGCTGTTTCAGTCTACTAGGATAAGGCCAATTCTGAAACCTTCTTGTGAGTCATTCAGCTGATGGAAGATAATAATTGCTTCAGTCACCATGGTTTACCTGGTCAATCCAGGTACATTTGACACAGTAGACTCCAAAGTTTTATTCACCACCGTTTGATGTGATTATGTTAATCTAAGAAATGGCAAAGCAGCATGTTAATAACCAGTAAAAAAAGTATCAGACTACTTTTTTTTTTATTACATTCAAGCAAGGAAAGGCCTGGTTTTCTTCCTCTTTTTGGAAAGCAGACCACTTTGTGCTTGCCCATTCCTCTTTACAACTGTGAGGCAATGATTATTGAGGGTTTGGGGTTTTTTTAAATTAATTTCTAAGGTAGCTGAAATTAGGATTCAACAACAAGTGCAACTCCTTTCTCAGTTAAATTTCTCATTTTTAAGTTTCTGGAGTCCTGAGCTGACCCTATAGCTTTAGAAATCTTTAGCAATTAAGAAATCTAGTTCCTGTGCTTCACATCATCTCTTCTTGGTATATGTCCTAGAACTTCTACAAACCAAGTCTCTTTTTCAGGTGAAGAAGCCTAGAAGAAACTTGGATATCAAAATGAGTAATACACAGGTGGCAGGGTGTTCAGGTATTGAGTTTGAGTGTGGACCAATGAAATGGTGTTATATTCATCTGCAGTGTAATTTCCTTGACAATGTCAGCAATGAAGAGTTCTGAAGTTAAAATGAGAGAAGAAAACAGATATTTTTTCTGTTATTTTTAATTTTGAAAATGAAGTCTCCTACATTGCACAATACTTTAAAGAAGGGCATTTATTTTCTTTATAGAGTAACTCAGAAATGTCATTGTTTATTCTGAGACTGTGGCTTAGTTTTTGATTATACAAATGAATAATTTGTATAAAAAAATAAATAAAAGTTTGACTAGGATAATTTTACTCAGGACAGTATACGAAAAGCACATACTTATGTTCTAGAAACTACATAGCACGTTTTAAAATAAAATACAAAAACCTGCCTGGAACTTAAGTTTAAGCCAGTGCTTAAATGCAATGTTATATTTGTATGAATTAGTCATTAATAAATATGATCACATATAAAAAAGGTGACTACATTTCGTTCAAGTATCAGCGAACTTTACTGTTTTACTCTATTATGTTAATATCTGCTTATGGGATTTTGATATTTATTTCAGCCCAGAAAGTTTATTGCCATGTTGCAATGGCTGAAAAGCAGTCCAGTATTCTGTTAATTTTATACCAAGAAAGTATTGTAAATTTGCTGTGGTTAATTTTCAGAAACAAGTGAAACTATTTGTCACATATTTTGAAAATAAATATTTGTATTATCCAGTGCACTGTAAGACTGTATTAACCAGAATTAACTTGATAAGTCAAAAATAAATGATACCAGAGACAGAGTGGTTTAAGTAATGTCCAAAGAAGAGGAACACCCTTGGTTATTTTCTTCACTCAGATTAAACACTGCGAATAATTCACATCTTTTCTCTGATTTCATACTGTATTCTTTTCCCATAAGAAGTGATTTATTTCACACACTAATTGCCCATGAAATTTCATTTTTATTTAAAAAATCAATTTAATTAGATCTGTAGCAGTACAATGAAACACCTTAAACAATTCTGTTTGTTAATCTTTCATTTTCGTATTTCAAATAAAACAGCACAGTTAATTTTCTTTTTTTTTTTTTTCCTTTTCCTTGTTTTTCACATATGATAAAATCTGTTCTTTGAAGGGAGGTGGGGATGGTCAAGGGGCAATGAAACTTAGCATGCTATGTCTTATCCTGGAGAAAAAAAAGTCAGTCAAGAAAATTAGGGGGTTATAATGGATAAGCCTGAAGACCTTTAACTATCGTTATAATAAATGGCATATCAAGCAGAGAGATCATGATCTCTGCAAAAAGCTCTCCAGTAATATCTTGAAGCTAAAGAGGAACAAGAGCAACTGATTGGCACTTTGTTACTTGAATGGTGGCCCCACTGATGAGGCAGAAAGGCCATTAAGGATGATTTTTACACTATCTAAAATCTGCCAGATGTCAAACTTAAAACTGTGAAAGTTATAATGCATTTAAAAAAAAAAAAAGTGCCCGAACTCAGAAAGCAATGCCTTTCCTAGGCAACCAAGACTTACATACATATACTTCTTCCTTTTTATTACTTGCCCGGTATACTCTTCATTTAATTTCTCCTTTATTCTCCTACAAACCAAAGAATCATCTTCATTTATATGCAATATGAGCCTACTGCTACAATATAAATGTGTTGCATTAAAAATTAAAAATATTATTTTTTACACTCCATCAAGATGAAAAGTGAGCCTTCATTCTCATTTGCAGTTCTGCTTCTACACTGTCATCCTTCTTGTACTGTACCGCAGGACATGATCGCTAATAGACAGCCAAATTCCTACAGACCTTAAATTACCTCAGCTGTGCTCTGAGCTTGAATCCACATGATAGAAAATACAGAAGAATTTTCAAAGGTGAGCTAAGTCAGTTGCTGTGCTTCACTGGGAATAAACTTCTTTGATCTCATGTCAGAACAATAGAGAAAAGGAATGTATGGGATGGTTTATCTTTCCGCACAACACTCTTAAAAGCTGGAGGAGCCATTATTTGTTTTGGAAGCTAAGAAATCCAAAAGTGACTCTTTCTATGCAGTCTACCAATCTTTTAAAAAGTAAAATAAAATGGGATGTGTTCTAGATGTATATCTCCTGGATCCTTTGTCCACTTAGTTGTTTGAATTTTTTTTTTTTTTTTTTTGCTTTTGCTGGGGCAACACTGTATTCCACATTTGTGTTTGCAGAGAAGTAAGGTTAACTTTCAAGCTGGCTGAAGTCCTGGCTCTGCTGAGCACTCTGTTTTGTAATTTGAAGGTTAAATTCTTCTCAGAGAGCCTTGCTGGAGTTAGTGTTCTCACTCCCAATAACTGTAGGAGCTGCCTGACCTTTATAAGTGAAAGTCAATATTCGCACTGTCAGAAGGAGCATCGTGGAGAGTAATCTTCACAATCAGGAGGAGAAGCGCTTTGCCACAGGCAGATCATGACCAACGAAGAGGAATCAGTGAACAGTCAGATAAAACTGTTTTAACTGGATTCAAAGAGTCTCTTTTACACAGCTTCAGGTTCTATTCAAAAGTCTGCAGATGTGCAGTATCCACAGGTCTCCTCCAAATTTCAACACGATCAATGGAAAAATAATAATAAAAAAGGAATTAGGAGAGAAGCACTCTAAATGTTTTGACCTCTAGGTCATCTTCTACAGCACTACTCTCTGGCAAATTTAGACACATGTAACTGGAAAAGATATAAAATAATTGCCTGTTGCCTTTGTCCTCTACCCAATATAAATGCCAAAGCAGGTTTAGTATCAAAATTATTTGGTGAAAAGCACTGTATTAACATACAATGCCTTGAATACCTCGCTGCACCTCATAAACATTTCTGCTTTTCCAATAGAAACACCAGGAGTTTTGAATACAATATCAGACCAATAATAAACACCGTCTTCTCTAGTCAGACTCCCAAAGCACTAGCAGCTTTTCTGTGAGCTGAAAAGGTGCCTGCAAAAGCAGAGAAGAAAAAAAAGTAGTCTGTCTTGAGATAATACTAGCATTATGCAAATATGCCCAGGTTTCCATTAGCACTTACAAATAGACAGATGCAAGCAAGGGAAAAGAGTCAATGAGGAAACCAACCAAGAAAGAATGACCCAAGATGCAGCACATAAGTGAGAGTTAGTTACTTTTATGAAAAAAAGATGTTATGAGCATTTGAGAGCAGATGCACTTTGAAAACTCTCTTTCTCCCTCTCCTCTAGACGTCTGAGGCTACTAGAAATCCCAAAATTTTGTAGAACCACTTGCTCCAAAATAAATGTTTTGGACCATACTTCTTCTCTTCTAAATTTTTAATAAATGAAAAATCTGTTTATAATTTAATGACAGAGAATAAATGAGATCTAAAACTTGGCAGAATAATGTAAACTGGGGCTTGCCTGACTCAGACTAAGTTTCTGGCTCTGTTTAAAGCAGGAGACAAAGGAATAGTGAAGCCAGTGGAAATTTTGCAACTTAGCTAACATAATAAACTAAGATGGTATTTCATATCTTTTTTTTTTTCAAGCTGTTTATTCAGTTCCGTGGCTCATGACCTGGCTTATGTTTTGAAACATCTGTTACTGGCTGCAACCAAGGCAACAAGCAAATGCTGGAAATTTCATAACACTTAAGGAATGTTAAAATATTACTTATGGGAACACCCTACAAGTCAAAAGGATTTTAACTAAAAACTGGTTAATTTTAGGCCCACAGCCTGCAAAGGTATATGCACATCCTTTTCTTCAATTATGCAAGACAGTATCTTCACATATAAAGATGAATTATTCTGACGTATATGATTTTAAAATGATTGTGTATTTAAAAAAGAAAATCTTGCAGAAAATGCATACATTTCAGTTTTAGATTTCATATCAAATAGACAACTTTTGCAAAAGTTTCCATCCCATTACATCACTTGGACTTCTCATGTCAAAAGTTTCATTCAGAAAGTTCTGGTTAAAATGAAAATGTTTTGATTTTTGTAGATCATGATACTTTGATTTTTCTTTATTGTCCTGAAGAAATCTTCATTTTGACTTGCTACAGCACTGATTTATATAAACCGATGTTTTAAAACCAGCGGCCACTACTGACCTCCAGGTCAAGGCGACTGAGCACCTTGGAGCAGCCACACGCAGTTGTCAGCGCGTGCTGGGACACTGCCTCGAGGCAGAGAGGGATGGGGGAATGCAGCAGCACGGAGGAACCCGATGCAAGGCCCCGGGCAACAGGTGGCTGCTGGCCTTGTGCCTTCCTCCCGCGGGGCAGGGCCTCTTCTCAGTGAAACCACAGCAAAATGCCGCTGCCTGCAGGAAGGGCAGTGCCGGCCCTGCTTACAGGGATGCGGTAGGGATCCCAGAGATCCATTTACTTTTATCAGACTTTGAGCCAGCAGTGTGTCCAGGTGGCCAAGAAGGCCGATGGCAGCCTGACTTGCATCAGAATTAATGCAGTCAGCAGGAGCAGGGAGGTGATTGTCCTCCTGTACTTGGCACTGGTGAGGCCGCACTTCAAGTACTGTGTTCACTTTTGATCCCTTCACTACAAGAACGACATTGAGGCTGTGGAGTGTGTCCAGAGAAGGGCAACAAAGCTGCAAGGGATCTGGAGCACAGGCCTTATGGGGAGTGGCTGAGGGAACTGGGATTGTTTTGTCTGGAGGAGGGTCAGGGGAGACCTTACCTCTTTTCCCAGGTAATGAGCAATAGGACGAGAGAGAATGGCTTTAAGTTGCACCGGGGAGGTTCAAGTTGGATATGAATAAACATTTCTTCTAAGTGTTCCAAAAGCACTGGAACAGGTGGTACAGTCACCATCCCTGGAGGTGTTCAAGAAATGTGTAGATGTGGCACTGAGGGATGTGGTCGATAGGCATGGTGAGGATGGATTGACAGTTGGAATAGATGATCTTAGTGGCCTTTTCCCAACCTTAATGATTCTGTGATTCTATGAAAGCACCTCTGGGGAAAAAAAAAAAGTATCTGTAGCTTGCACCTCAGCCCTACAGCATGGAGGGTGGTGCTCTTGTGAGGAAGTTGTGCCTTTTTGGGATGTGAATGCCACCCTGCGCGCTTAGCTGACTGCTGCCGTTACAGGAGGAAGGTTTGCTCGGCAGGGAGAGGTGGGAAGGTCCTGATAGGAAGGGAGCACTTCCACTCAGCAGAGATCTCATTTCCCTAGAAACAAAGTGTGCCTGAAAGACTGCGTGAGGCCTGTGAAACTGAATGAGTAGCAAAAGGAAGCAGAAAGGTGCTGTCACTAAAAAAAAGTTAACAGGGTGTAGAGAAGCAAGGTTTCCAAAAAGAGCAAGACTGGGTTAGAAATTCAAAGCAGACTAGAATGTGCAAAAGTGTGAGGTCTTGGTCTCTTTCACTGTATCAATAAAGATAAGATGAAAATATACATCTTCTAATGTGAACTTAAACTGTGCAGTCGACAAAAAGCCTGAGCGGGACAAAGGAGAAGGCATTGTTAGTTTAAAAAAACAAAAAGGCTGGGGAAATGTATGGGGAGTTGCTGGGGAAATGAAAAGAGACGTCGTCTCAGATATAAAAAGGACATCTCTTAAAAATGAGGCCTCCTGGAAAGAAAGAATGGGAACCTGCAACATTGCTTTGAATTTATGGAAGAAACTGAAATGGAGAACCTTAGAGAAAAAGGGTTAGTAAAAAAAAAGGTGAAATCCAAAGAGGTGTCTTTGATAGTGATGGAAACGTTTTGTTAAAAAGAAGTTGAAGTGCTCCAGGTTAGATGAAAGTATTCATAAGGTTGTATTTGAGTTGGTTGGCTGGCAATAGAAGAGCCAAACAAAACAGAGGCAGGTTCGTATTACTCAGCAAACCGCTGAGACTAAGGAGAAGACAGATTTTACTTCCATCCCAGGAAATGTCTAGATCTGGAGGTCAGCCCCAGTAATGCCCAAGAAGAGAGGCCGCTTGTAGGAAAACTGTAGAAAAGAATGGTGGAATGGGAGTGGGAAGCAGAACATCAGCAGGTGGCCATGGTGCTGCAGGCGGCCTAGAGACTGCTGCTGGGAGGGAGGGCTGCAGAGCTCCTGTCCTGGGAGCTGTGGGCCTCGTGTGTGGGCACCAGGGAAGGCCCTGAGATCTTCATCTTTTGTTTTCTGGGCAAGTGAAGATGAGCTGGAGAAACCTAAGAAATTCTCAAATGCACTGAAGGCTGCTTTTCCAGGAAGCTGAAAATGACGAAGACAGGAAAACCCGCTGATACAGAACGGTGTGTTAAAAGAAAAGGAAAATGTGAGGAGAACTTTTATGGAGAGAACCAAGTGTTGAAGCATGGAATATGAAGCATATAAGTGGTTAAAGAAAAGGTAGAAATAAATAAATGAGAAAACCAAGATGTCTGTAGTAAACTTTCTACACTTTCCAGGTCAACAAAGCAATTTAGCGATATTTGCAATCAGCCCTGAGAATGACAGCCACTGATAACAAAAGGTGTTCTTACATCAGGGTACGTCCTATGATGGCTTTACACTTAGGTCTGGGCTTGGCTTCCTGAATACGCAGCAGTCTGCTTTTACTGAAGTTCCTAATACTTCCATTACAGCTCTTCAACTTGCATTTCAAAAAAAAGTGCATGACATCTGAAAACATAGATTACATAATTTCTAATCAGTTAATCTTCTGTACCTAGCAGGTACAGGGAGAAACCTATGAAACCTGAGGAACCTATGAAACCTGAGCTGGAAGAGGGCTGGAAATACATCCCATCTTCCAAACATGTTGTGATTTTTACATTAACGGATGAGTAAGCAAATAACGGGAGGGAGAAAAAGCATCCACGCAAAGCTTGCAGCGTATTAGCTAACATACTGCAATTGTCTGCCATGCGTTGGCTATAATTTAAAAGAGATATTGGCGGCCATAACATTGAATGCCTTATGTAAATGGAATTATGAAATCGTTTATCCTTCTTTTGTGAATTAACACGTTGGCTGTGCTGACTAAATGTTAAGTGGTTTGGTCTAGCCATTCCTGGGAAATGACAGAATACAAAGCTATGTGGTTATTTCAGAGATGTTTTCCTGTAGGTTATAGAGATGGGCATGAGAGAAAACGCTGACTTTCTTCTGTATGGCTAGGTCCTGGTGGTTACCTTTGGTCAAGCTCACGGTAAAGTAAAACTTCAGCAAGTTCACCTGTCCTACTGATAAAGGTAAGGAGATGTTTGTTAAGAAGTTTGACTTGTGAATGACAAATGACTGCTTCCAACATGAGTGCAGGCAATGCAGTACTTGATGTGGAGACGAGTTGATGATGTCCAGTCTGTAACCTAGCCAGCTGAAGACTGGATGGCAGAGAAAAGTGAAAGTGATAAGAAGAAGTTTAGAGGGATGTGTCAACACTGTAATTTAATGGAGTCTGGAGTCAGAAGTAATGTGAGAAGTAACCTTCTTAATTTTGTTAGTACAGTGGCAAGTTCATTTACAAAGATTAGTAAAAAAATGAAAGGGAACTGTAAATAAGTAAATGAATAATAAACTTTCTAACTCAATAAATAACAAGCACATTAAAGTGGGGCCGTTGTGGTGTGAAACTGCAGAACAAGAGCACATCTGGAATGGAAAATTCAAAAATTCTTACTGTGTGGATGCATGTTTTGTTCTCCTTCAATCTGGCCAGGGTTGATGCATTTTGGTTCCTTTACCATGCTGAATTTTTAATTATTAGTTTTCATAGTAAGGATGCATGACTTTCTGTTTTGAGCTATGATAGATGTACTTGCATCTGAGACCTGCCCAGTCTTCTGGGATTGAGCTGTATGTTTTCATTAGATGTGGAGTCACTCACTGCAGTAAATCTAGAAATGTGCAGATGCTAAACATAATGCAGAATTTTAATTATTGTTTACAGTCAATTACAATGCTATTTTTGTTTTGTTTGCCTCCCTCTGGCATCTTGAAGTCCTAATTAATTCATAACTGTGGGTGGTGGGATTAGGGCTGGCAGCAACACACACCTCAAGCAGCCCACCAGAACCTATGGCTGCACTTGCAGTAATCCTGCAGAAGCGAAGATCAAATTCTTGAGAAGTTAGATAAAGGTGGCTTTTGTTGTTGTTGCCAGGATTATTTTTATCGTGTTGTCAACATATGTGTTAGTGTACAAACATGCTCGTGGAGTATACAGAACTCATGAAACTCATGAAAAGGTGAAGACTTTGTATACCTGTGAAATTAGAGCACTGAAGATGAGATGTATAGAAAAATGTTGAAAATGAACCAGTGTTCGCTTGACTATTAAGGACCTGGCTGGCACAGTTCCTTATGGTGAACTGCTCAGTGACATTTATGACACCAATAAAGAAAACCTGTGAGCAAACGTGATTGACTGATGTGGTTCAAGGAGTGGCTATTTCTCACATTTCTATGGAGGTGGTACTCAGTTGCATACAGAGATTATGAGTGAGGTGGTGGGTTGTTTTTTTTCCATTCCTATAGTGCTGCAGTTGTATCAGAATACAATAAGGTTTTTTTGTTGTTGGTTTTTTTTTGGCTTTGAAGTGCTTCTGTAATTGGTTTCTAGAGCTTTCTTGATTTGACCTAATTGGACATTTTGAAAGGTCGCCAAAGTACAGACCAGGATTTTGCCAGTTTTCTGTCAATGATTAATAAGGCTCATTTGGAGGATCAATTAGAGTTCCAAAAAGAAGTTTTTGAACTGGAATTGTTATAATGAGTGCTATTTTATTAATGGGCATTTTCAGCATTGAATGATGAAATATGGCACTGTAATGAACAATAAATGTACATTTCTTTTTAGAGAATCTCCTCCCTTCTGATGATCATTACTTTGTACTGGAAATTCTATGGCCAGGGTTGAGAAACATTATCTTCATTCTGCTTTGTAATGACATTGTTGGCAAAATTCAAGATGTTGTTTTTAAAAGATCGTTAGACCATTAAAAAGTGGTTTAGCAGGTAAGATTACTTCAAAGAAGTTTGTTTGCTCTTCATGGTGCTAAAAGTGTAAGCGCCAGCTTTCTAGAAGTCTTCAGAAAGAACAAATAACCACTGTTGTTTAGTCTGAAGGACCAGTGAATGGAAAGAAATGAAGCGATGTGTTGGGAGGGAGGAAGAGCAGGCAGTGCATGCCATCATCAGTTTCTAATCATCCTCAACTCCTCCCTGAGTTCTCATTTTTATAAAGATAATTAAAAAACCAAGAGCAAGTTGTTCAGCCTGTTTTGGTGCATTTCTAATTTGTTTGTAGCCCTGGTACACAAGTATAGATTTGACAGAAAGTTTCTTCTGAAGAAATAGGGCTGATTCTACTGAATACGTTAACAAGCAGGAGGTTCCTACATGCTGGAATTAGCTACTTATCTATCTCATCCATTGCTTGTTTGTTCATGTTCTGCTCATTCAGATGTATCCTAAAGAAATGAGATTTCCAGCTGTTATGGTTGCTCCAGTTTCTAATTTCTTCAGGAGTTCGTAGCCGTGAGTCTGAGCGCACCAGGTAGGATCTGTAGGTGGTTACATGCTACCACTCACTGCATTTGGGTCATACTTAGCTTTTTAATGTTAATGATGTTGTGTTTTGGCTAACCAGGGACCTATAAAAAGTACGTCCTCAAATTACATTTATGCTCTTTTCTGCATAGTGAATTCAGAGTGCAAATGATTATATCCGTCATTTTTTCATGCCTCCTTAATGTCACTGTTCTGGCAGTGGTTTCTACCAATAGATGAGTACACAAACTGCTGTGTGATGACTTGCTGTACTTATTCTGTAGGCGTAAAACAAGTGCCTTTACTGAAGCACTTCCCTCTGCAAAGATTGATGCACATTTGATAACATTGCCGACGCTCTAAGCAAGTTTATACTGTTTAAGGTCACTAGAAAAACCAGAGGTCTGACTCAAATAGGACTCCTCCATGGCAGGTTCTACAGAGAGCTTTCAAGCTGGCCTCCAAAGCACCTCTTGGGGATTCCTGGCAGATCAGGTGCTCTAGGGGAAGGAACCACAGCTTTTTTCAAGCACTATTAGCATAAGTATCACTACATGGAGTCCATAATCACACTCAGAAGACACTTTTCTCTTGTAAATCAGGAGGCAAATCTTGCTTAAATTGGCGTTTACTGAAATAAGACTGCTGGAACTGTACCAATGCTGCAAATCACACTGATCAGGTATATACACTCATACTACGCTATGTGCTATGCTTGCAGTAAAAGATGGCAACATGCACTCTAAAGTAATAGAATTACAGTACTATACCATTGTAGCATTCCTGCTATCAGCATGGTAATTTTTCTTTTCCATACCTTTGAAGAGAACTTGGGAATGAAAATGCTTTGATGAAAACTATACATGTCTAAATTATTCCAAAAATCCAACTATGAGTGGATGCAGGATGAAAAAGTGAGCTCATTCAGTCCATGTTCAGGCCTGCTAAGATAAAGCTTAATAAAATATTGCTGAAGCAAAAGACAGAGAAACAGAAAGATGATAGTGTGGTACTTTATGTTTTCAGTTACTGAAATGAGTAGATGTCCTGATTTTCTCCAAGGAAGAGATACTAGGCTTCTAAGTTTTGTTCTGAGCTTAGTAGGAAGACAGAATCTACACTTCTAGTTTCTATCACTTTTACCCTATGTTTCATGGCATCTGTATGTTTTCCATTGTAATGCTGAATTACAAATAACAAGTTGATCTAGGATATGATGAGCTGCAAGTTCCCTCATTTAATCCTCCTACCCACCCACCTGCTACTTGGGGTCTGTGGCCCTCCATTAGGAGCAGGAGAACTTGGTAAGCTCTTGCTTCTGTTAGGCCTCCAAAATCAAACCTCTACCCAGTGGGTTTTAGCTTTCCTTCAAAGTAACCTGGGTACCATTATTACAACTGCAGGAGCCTTTCCAAGCCCTAATCTTTTAACTGGAACCGCAGTGGTTTGGGATACAGGATCTGGTCCCTGTAGGACTACAGGCCGTCTTACCATTCATGCTCACTCTGGTTCTTATAAGTGATGTCCCTTATCCACCAGCAAAACAGAGCTGTGTAGAAAGCTGTGGTGGTGTCACACCTGTTCCAAACTAGGGACATTTCTGAAGGTCAGTTAAATGGAGCTTTCTTTTGCCTGACAGGATGTCCTCACTACTGTCCCAGTCTCACCCTCTGTTCCATTCAGTACAAAACCAAAGCTACACATCTGAACTAACTGAGCCTGTCACTCATCATCTATTTTTTCCATTAATGTTATTACAACCTCTTTTGTGTATTTTTATGAAATCCAAACTAGGCCCACTGCCATTTTAATGAGATTTGGAGCCACCGATCATAAACATTTTCATCACAGGCGGCAGCAGAATATGACAAGAATGACCTTGATTATCTCGTCAGAAGATAAGAAGTATGAATCATCATTTTTGTTTATTCGAGCAGGCCATCTAGCTCAGATGCCTTGGACTGATGCTGACAAATAGAGGATGCTTACCAAAAGAATAGAAGAAATTGGATAAGTGTAGAATTTCCTAACTTCTGGCAGTCAGAGGTTATGGGAATTTCCTGAGCCAGAGATTTCATGGGATTGCATCACCATGTTTACTAGCCATTGATAGACTTATCGACCATAAATTGTCTGATCCGTTCTGAACTTTCTTGAACCTCCACATCATCCTTTGATGACAGTCCAGACGGTCTTTTTTAGTATAACAGCTTTTGCAATAAAAAGGAGAATATCCACAAATCCCTATTTAGTCTGGAAGCCTGCTTCAGTGTAGGAGGGCTCAGACTGTCTTCTCAAATACTTTGTTATTGCAGTTTAGAAATGCAGATCTTAATTTTTTTTGTTGATAACATAATCTTGCTGTTTTTCTTTCCGTACACATTTTTTTTGCCCTTGTTCATTTGGTTTTGTGGACCAAGCAGTAATGTCCTGTGGTGCCATGTGCATCCCTGCGTAACGTGGAAAAAATTTCGAGCTGTACTTTTCATGCAAGATCAAAAATGGATATTTGTTGAAATACGCAGTGATATGAGCTGTGCGTTGGAGGTTAGACTGTGCCTCTAGGTTTGTTTCTCTCTCTTGCTTTCCTCTTCATTATTTATTTTTCCTTCCTGTTTGCCTGGATTTTCATACATGCCTCTTCTGTTCTCACACATCACTGTGGTTCCCCCTCAATTCTGATAATAGAATGGAATTAGATGTCTGTGCAGTAGGAAAAAAAAAAAGTATTACATTAGGGTATTTTTAGGTTCCCCAGAAGTCCTGAAACAGACATAGATTATTACATTGTATGGTAAAATGGAAAATATTAAACAATGTATAGCATTAGTGGTTTAGTATCACAGTTTTACAATAAATGGATATTTTCCCCAGACAAAGACTATAGGTTGTTGGCCAAATGTCTTCAGCTGCCACTAAAAAATTTTGAAGCCTTTCACGTCATTTAGAACAGACTGGCCTTAACTATCATTAGTAATAAACTGAAGTTACTCTACAGTTATTGTATTTGCATCCTGCCTCGTAGTTTTGAGGTATGGAAAAACACTGGTCAGTTATGGTTTAAAGAGGGACACACACAGGATGCTTTCTGCTCTGCTGAGTCACAGCTGGTAGTCCAAAGCATGAAAAAAGATGTGTGCTTCCCTGATTTCCACATTTACCGTAAGGTTTTTTAAATGAAACATTCTGAATTATTATTATTTTTTTTGCCAGAAGGTGAGGTTCTCATTTAATCACAACACTCCACAGCAATCTTAAATTACTGACCCTTTGGCTGTCCTTTGAGGACTCTTCTTGTCCTCAGTCTCCCTTTTCTTGTGCACTGTGAGACGTGCTATTTCAGAGGCTTGGGGAAATAAGACACTTGGGAAATTGCAAAAGGTAGGAAAAACTGCATGTTTTGTCAGACCCTGAGCAAGTGGTTAGGGGCTCCTCTGCCCACCAGACGATGCGTGCTAGGCAGCCATGTGATTCAGCTGCTTCCTTAGCTTGTGTTTTATTAGTCTGTGCTATCTGCCTGCTGTGTATAAACAAATGAGAGGCTCCTCTCCCCAAAAAACATCACAACAAAACACATGAAGTTTGTGGTATTTCTGAGAAAGACAAACTCATTTGTATATGAACATATTTGCTAAGCGGGCAATGTAAATTCAAATACTCATAGGGAAAAACAAACGGAATAACCAGCAAGGAGGAAATCTTTAAGTTGATGGTAGATGCAAGACATCCGTTACCACTGGGAAGATCAGCTGGACTGAAGTTCTCCCCTGCCCACCCACCCCAATGTGTTGGTATGTTGTTGGCTGGAAGCCAGGCCAAAAGTACTTATGAGAAAAAGTAAATTGAGAACAAAAGAAAGCTGAAATCCACAACGTGTCAAGTTCTCTCCTTCTGTTAAAATTAAAATGAAAAAATACTCAGCCTTATGCTTTGAAAGATTTATGGATTCTCTTCTAATTCACCTCGGAGCTGGATTATGTTAGATGCTCTCTGGCTCTTGGTCATGTGAAGAGGCTGGCTTTAGCTTGCTTTTAAATTGAAGGAAATTCATGACTCTTGTGTTTGTGAGCAAACCACAATCCACGGGCAGCTGATGCAGTGGGAGCTTTTGCCTGCAGATGACCTCAAATCTGTTCCACGGGAGGAGGATAACGCTGTCAATGCTTTCTTGGCCACGTGAGCTGCATGGTTCTGCCTCACTCTTGAGTGCCTACTGCAGGCCAGTATGGGTACTGAAGGGCTTCAGAGGCTCCTTGGTGTGTGCTGCAGCTATGTTAAATGCCCATCGCATGTTCTCTGCCTAAGAAAAGCATCTGTGTGGATGTGCAGTCGGTGTGAATGCATGGCTGGTGCAGCTTGCCCATCCAAAGAGACACCCTCTTGCTACCAGCAAGAGGGCAAGCTGAGGTTCTTAAGGGGCGTTTGTAGTCAGATGCTGGGACATCTGAAGGGACAGTGGAGTGAGTGGTGTTGGGTACGGCATCAGAGTTCAATGTCATAGACTCAAAGAATCATTAAGGTTGGAAAAGTCCACTAAGATCGTCAGTCTAACTGCCAAACCGTCACCACTATGCCCATTGAGCCATACCCCTAAGTGCCGAATCTATGTGTTTCTTGAACACCTCCAGGGACGGTGACTCCACCACCTCAGTGGTGGACACGTTCCTCGTGTTGAATGTGAAGTTGGTGGCTGGAGGGCACTTTGGGACACTGTGATGTGTCCCTTCCTGATGGCATCTTGTCTTCGGTGGGGAGTGGCACAAGGACCCATGGCAGTGTTATCAGGTGTCTGCACGTACCTGCACTTCTGTTGGTGGATGGCGGTGTGGGGGTGATTCCGTGTGCCAGGTTTGATGACACATTTGAAGCTGATACTCTCACCATCACATGACCCCATGTCCCCACATTTCAGTCATTTCAGAGCCGTGCATCACCACCCTGCTGGCTCGTTGGGTGCCCTGTGTTTAGCAGCAGATATTTATGACATGCTGAGGGAAGAATGAAGTTTAACTCATGTCCTTAACTAACCCTCAAGTGAGGGATTAACTGCCTACTGCATTCTTCTACTAAGTATTAATCACTTAACATTATTTCCATTTTTTAGAAGTCTTTTGATTGCGCAGTACGGCAGAGTACAGTTTGGTTTGAGGTTGGGGCATCTGGGGGCCTCTGAGGCCATGATCGCTGCCGGCCAGCATGGCCCCACTGTGCTGCTCAGGGCGATGGGAAGTCATGTGCCAAGGGGCCGCAGCTCAGCGTCCTTCCCTCACAGACCCGTCCTCCTGGCTGCAGCAGAGTTAAAAAATAATTACCAGTTTTTCAAAGGATCACCCACATACACATGGTATGAGAGTTCTTTTCTTTGTTGGTTTCATTTTATTTGTACATGACTCACTCTTGGCAAAATGAGTGAGCCTCATGAGCCTGTAAAAATTCTGTTTGGATTAAATGATTTGCATTAAATGATTTATAACTGCAAGGACGGTTTAATATTCCTGTAACTCCCGGAGGAAAACCGATCCGATCGTACTCTTTCAGGTAGCTGCTGCCTTCACGCCTGTGCCTCCAGACGCCATCTTCCTTGCTTGAGCCGACAGCCGTTTGCGAGGCTCGAGGTGATTTTGAATCCCTTCCCGCCTTGTGCGTTAGAGCCTGGTGATGGGGATGCGCTGCCGTCCATCCCAGCGTGGCTGAAACGCAGCCAGTGCCCCAGGACCAGCGAGGAGCCCCCTTAGTGGTGCGCCTCCAAACCGCGTAGGCCAGGGCCCGTCACCCGCCGATCGCCCAGCGCTGTGCCCAGGGACGGCTCCCCAGAACAAGTGCTGGGGGACACGAGGATCCCGCAGCGCTCTGCCCACGCCGTTCCCCTGGCCGAGGCCTGCGGGCGGATCGGCCGCCCCCGCGCTCCTGCCGCGAGGTGCGTTGAAAAGCGCGGAGACGCGAGAAGGTGCGCCCCGAACCTCGGCCGCCGGCCCGAGAACGGAGGACCGCCCGCGTCCCGTTCAGGGCGGCACCACGGCCTCTGCGCCCAGCTTGTCCGGGCACCCCAGCAAAGCCTTCCGCTTCACGGCGCCCCGTGCTCTCCGCGTGAGTTAAACGAGCGCGGACACCACGAGCGCAGCCGGGAGCTGCGAGCCCAGGGGCCGTGTCCCGGCACCCGCAACGCGACGCACGGCCCCGCGGGCAGCACGGCCCGAGCCGGGAACCGGCGCTGCTTCCGTGGCCGGCCGCTGCCTTACGGCACCGCCGAGAACAACCGGCTATGGCAGCGAGCCAGCTGACAGCCCCGACGTCGTGCCGGTAAAACAGCCCTCCCCTGACAGCCGGGCTTTAAAGTGCTAACAACCAAAAGGGAGCTAATTAATTTGTAACATCACCCCTTCTAAAGAAAACCTCAGAGCCGTGGCAACGGTTTAACAATTCGGTAGGCTCATCATCACCGCGAGCGGCTGGGCTCAGCTCGGTCCCGCCCCCAGCTTCCTCTAGGCCCCTCTCAAGGCCACTTCTCCCGCCCTCACCCCTCACTCGAGCCCTGGCACTCTGGCACATGAGGGGCTCCAGCAGCCCCGAGGCTTCCCCGGGGCATAGAGCACTCCGGGGAAAAATCCCTCTGCCCCGGCTCCCAGCAGCTGCTCCCATGCCCTGGCAGGGGGCACAGGGCACACCCGTGACAGGGGTCAGACCGTTCAGAATGGCACCTCGGGAGGGGACAGCCGAAGGGCTGATGATCGCCCTCAGTGTCCACTACTGGCTTCCAGGGACCAGAGGGAAGAAGAGGGAGATGGCACTCTGCACTTTGAACTTGCCACTGTTTACTGGCAGAGACAGCAGTGCACCTTCACAAGGTGGCCAAGACACATCCCGATCCTGGGCACAGCGCAAACAGAACGCAGAGGCCCAGATGACAGATATCTGTACAGACATTCCCTCCCGGCACGTTCCAGCAGCACCAGCTCCCCCATGGCCAGCAGCTATCGATGTCCTGAGTACAACGGCGGGAGAAGCAATTGATGGCACATGGCTCTCTGGCGAGCGATGCTCGTGCTCTGTGCCTGGCCAGGCCAGAAGGCTCCTGTGGCACATTGAGCGCCTGCCCAGGCAGCCCCTGAGAGGACAGGGCATGTGGAGGTGGCTCAGCTCACACCTGCCCTGTGCTGCACTGGGGACATGGCAGTACACACAGCCACCAATACATCACGCTGCTTCAGGTCCCTGCCACCATGTAAGAGGCCGCTGCTGACCACCAGTGTGTCAGCATCCTGATGCGGGCCTAAGCCTGGAGGAACGCAGCAAGGAGCCCAAGTGACAGCAGCATTAGCTAGTGCTTCTGAGCCAGGACAAGGGCTGCTGAGTCCACTCATCTGCTCTTCACCAGTGACTCTCACCCCAGCCACTGAGCCCAGTGACACTTCCAGTGAAGCTCCCTACCTGTGAAGGCTGCACATGCCCAGCTATTGTCACAAAGAACTACACAGGATGAATTCAGGCACACCACAGCCCATCCTCTCCCTCACAAGAGCCGGAGGTCAGCACAACAGGAGCCTGCTTGAGCCCAGGCTCTTTGCGACACCATCTGCTGCTGCAGACGTGCCACCTCCCTGGCCCCATATATAGGTCAGGTCTGTCACAGGATTAGCTGGGGCGATTGGAGTGATATGAGGAAGACTCCCACTGGAGACAGGCTCTCCCCCAGCCTCTCCTGAACACTCAGCAGGCCATCGACTTCCAGACATGCTCTCCCCAGCCTCTCCAAGTCCAGGAAGAGGCCCAAGATCCTCCCCTCCCCACTCTCTGCAAAACAAGCAAGAAGAAACTGCTACCAAGCACCAAGGAGTTCCCAGCCTTCAGAAAGGGACAGCAGGAGTATCGCCACCCTATCCAAAGCCTGACAGAGACCAGGTGACGTGGAACAGCCCAACATCAGCAGGTGCTGCATGGTGAGGTGCTTCCCTGCTGGGGAGACGAGCTCCCTCCCCGCTTCGCACACCTTGGTGGAGCTGAGTTCACTGGCAGGGGAGGCAAGGACGCCTTCGCCGCGATCACACACCACCCACTCACACCCCCGGGCTGCCAGCACTCCCATCAAACGCCTCCAGCCACACGCATGGAGACGCTGACATGAAGAGCGAGGAGCTGCACAGGCAGCGGAACTGATAACACCCAGTTTCCTGTCGATCTCTCTCCCACGTGGATTCTCTGATGTCTAATAGCAAGGCTGAGCTGCAGTGCAGAGGGAGAACTAGCAGTGTCTTCCTCCCCAGACCTCTGAGATAGCTACTGCACTGCTGATCTTAACTGAAACCAGCAAGTTCAAAGCAGAGAGAAGACTCGCAAACAAACAGTAAGCTTGCACAAGCCTTCATTTCCTCAGGACAAGAATCTGCAGACATATCTCCACCTTTCTTCATTTGCCCTAGAAACAGCTGCACAACCTAAGCAGCGTGACCAGAAGCTGTGGTGCAGTAGCTCGGGTACCTATGTAGCTCAGCAGCATCCAGCAAAGGGAAGCGCCCTGGCTCAGCCTGTGGGGTGCTCCAGCCCGGGCAGCTGTCAGAAGGCATTCAGCAGCCCGTGGTGGCCCCCTCCCATGGCCACAAGCACGGTGAACCATGCTCACCTTCGTCTCCTTTCATCCTGCCACAGGCAGTCCCACAGCCCAGCTGTACATGGGCGGGGGTGGAGGAAGAGCCAGCACTTCCACATTCATCCCTATCCTGCCACCTGGGCAGCCCCCAGGCCCTGCCACTCCTTCCTTCCGTGGGGCACAATGCTTCAAGACTCTTCTCTGCTCTGCCCTTCGCACGTTTACTCTCCATTCATACAGCTCTGCCTCGAAGCACAGACCCCACCTCCCCCAGGCCATTTCCACCCGAGGGAGCAGGGCTACAGCCTGCATCCCCCACCTGGCCCGGCCCACCCTGCACACCGCATACACCGAGCCAAGGGGCAGCCTCCAGACACCTCCCCGCTGCTTCGCTGCTGGGCTCAGGCCCGACCGCTCCCACTGCCCTTCTGCTGCTGGCGGCAGCACCTGGCAAAAAGGACACAGGCAGAGCCAGGAGCCGGTGCGCGGCAGCAAGCAATTCAGCAAAACAGAGCGCCTCTTGAATGCGCAGGTGACAGTCAGGAAGTTGGGTTGGGTGCTTTGTTTTGCATTTTAGGAAGCCTGTAGGGACACCAACAACCTGCAAAGATCATTTTCAGAAAGGAGCTCAGAGCAGTTCACAATTTGCAGCCACTATTTGCCCTCTTTTGTCCTTGATTTAAAATTTGCCAGGGGTCTGCTTTCAGGATGCACTGGAACAGGCACCGACCACTGCCTTCAGCGCGAAGGAAGTCTGCTGCCATACCTCCCCAGTACATCACTCACAAAAAACCCTGCACCAGTGCTTGGGGATAGTTTTAAGAGGGGAAAAAAAAAACCACCATGATTTCCAAGCTGACAGCCCCTGTGCACAAAGCGCGACTGTGCAGTGACAACAGAGCAGCCTGGGGCACAGGAGCCGGCTGACCTCTGCTACAGCTCTCGCCGGCAGATTTTTATTGTTCACCACTCGCCCAAAGCGCAGGCACACAGAGAAAAGCAACTAAGGCACTTGGATCAAAAAGCAAACGCAGCCGGGGAGCTGCACCGGCACAGCAGGGAAAAGGCAAGCTGCTGGAGGGAAGCAGGCTCTGCGCCTGCCTGGCCAGGGGAGGAAGAACCGGAGCCAAACCCCTTCCTGGAGCCACAGCGCGAGGTGCTGGAGCCTGCGGTCACCTCGAGACAGGCTCAGCCCTATCTAAACATACAGCACAGCCAGTCCCTCTGCTCTCTGTGGTCAAGCTAAAACCTGCACACTGCTTTTTGGGTAGCCAAGGGAAGCCCAGGGCTTTGTCTCTGCCACTGGTGAGGCCACCATTGGAAAATAAGGCTCCTGAGATGCAAGCTGTGGGCAGTGCTCTCCTCACTCTTGCCTTGCACACAGCCAAGCAGGGAGCGCCTCGCTCTAGGACACCTGGTTGAGCAAATCCACCGGCCAACCTTTCCTCTAGCACAAGGCAGGTGACAAACCACATTCTACAGCTGGCCCCGAGCAGGGACCCAAGGGATGGTGGGAAGACGCCGTGTGCCAGCTCTTCGCTTCAGAGATGAAAACCCAACAGCATCAAAAAGCTCTGTGCTTTGCTGCCGACAGCCAGCGCCGGCTGCCCAGCCGTGCCCCGCGGCCAGGCTCACGTGACTGCAAAGTGGATGCACACGGTAGGAGTGGCTGTAGTGACAGCGTTACCGCTTGTGTCGGACACACATCTAAGCCCAGCAAATCCCAGCGCTCTGCAGCGCTCATTTACAAACCCCACACGCTCTGCACAGGTACGCAGGCTTCAGCAAGAGCTCAGTGCCCGCAGCCTGGTGGAGACACCCAGGGAACGGTCAGCATGGGGCACTGGGACCCTCCGATGCCCGAGCATGAGCCTGTGCTGGGGGCAGGGAGAGTCCTGGTTCAAGCCAGGAACCCACCCTGCCACACCGCCACTCCATGATATCAGTGTGCTCCTGCCCCACAGATACACAGGGAGGCAGGGACACCTGATGGGATCAGTGGGACCTCACCCCATCCCGCTCTGCATCCCATGGTTTTGTTTCACACAAAGCCTCTGATCCAGGACTTCACCAACAGTGCACACCTGGACGCAATGCCACGAGCCAAAGCTGAGGCCCTACCTGCTTGGCTGTTACTTCATTCCTCTAACAGGTCCATAAAACAGGGATAATTAAATCTCTCCTAAACTCTCTTCCATTTAAAATAAAAATCTATAGTCCCTATTTCATTAGCTGGCTCTGGGTTTTACAGCTTGATCAATTCCCCTCACAGAGCCCCGGTCCCAGGCAGGCAGACGCAAACACACAGCGAGCAGCTTCCACTGTGCAAATCAATGGGGATTTGCAAAGTCTCCTCTCCACGCTCTTTGTTCTGCACTCGCCGAGCGGGAGGCATGCAGTGCATCAGGTAGGGGCAGCGTGCTCCACCACCCACGGGAACGCCACTTTCAGGAGCCAGACCGGGCGCGTGGCGGAGCTCCTTCCAGCAATGGGACAACCAGTGGAGGCCCCACAAACGTGGCCCCAACCCCAAAGGCAAGACAACCTTGTGGTAGCACCACTCCTCTCGCTATGCAGCCAAGTGGGACAAGGCCCAGCTCCAGCAGCCAGAGAGAAGCAGCAGCTGCTCTCACCTCTCTTGCAAGAAGCGGAAGAAGCTGAGCGCTGGGAGCTGAGCGCTCAGCTCACCATTTCCTGCCCCTCCTGGCCCCCCGCTCTCCCCCCCCCCATCAGTGTGCCGGGCCATGGCCAGAGCAGCCAGGGCTCCAGATGGCTCCGCCACCCCATGAGCCGCTCCCGTGGGCACAGCAGGGAGCTGCTGGCTACCGGCAGCAGATGGAGGGACCTCAGCGGGAGCCGCACGGACAGCACCCGCCTCCCACCCCGCACACTGGAGCAAAGGACGCTGCCCCGCTGTCCGCACAGGCTGCGGGGGGTCCCCTTGTCTGAGCACGGGGATGCGCCGGGCTGCAGCTCACCGTCGGCCAAGGTTGGCAGAGCAGAGCTCGGCTCCCACTGCCCGGCTGCCTTCAAAGCAAACACCCAAAGGTGACAAACAAAGGCACCCGGCAGGCACTCCGCATTAGCAGTATTTTTAGACGCCGCTCTGGAGCCGGCCTTATTATTTTCATTGCAACGTGCATAATTACCCACCATGCACCGCAGTGACATCAGGCAGCAGCCCGCTCCCCTCCACAGCCGCCGCGGCCGCTCCTCCTCCTCCCGCTGCCGCCGCTCCCGGGGCTCCGGCCTCAGCCCACGGACGGCGCCGGGAGGCGGGAGCCGCGCACCCCAGGGCCGTGGGGCCCCGGGCCGGAG
>JANHGO010004557.1:0-24751 GCA_024606505.1 Aquila spilogaster | reverse complement strand
GGACGGGAAACGTAGCAGTTGACAGGGTGGGGGCAAGGTGCCCGCTGGCAGATATACAGGGTCTCCAGGAAGATCCCGTACAAGATGTACTGTCCCACAATGAAGGCCACTTCCATGGCAGTGCGAATCAAAATGCTGTAGACGTAGGTGTTCAGCAGACTGCCCCTGAGTATGATTTTGCCTCCTGATTCATCCCAGCAAGACAGCTCAGCCTTCTCTGCCACGGGGCACTTCTGCTGGTAGTATGTGTCACCGTTGTTTTTCATCTCACGGGCTTCTATTTCTGCCTCCTTCATCTTCCTCTTCTCCTCCATGCGCACGGTGTGCATTGCGTGGCCCATGTATACTAGAGATGGGGTGGAGACAAAGATGATCTGGAGGACCCAAAACCGGACATGGGAGATGGGGAAAGCCTTGTCATAGCAGACATTCTCACAGCCAGGCTGCTGGGTGTCGCACATGAAGTCAGACTGCTCGTCCCCCCAGGAGGACTCAGCTGCTGTACCCAGCACCAGCATCCGGAAGATGAAGAGCACTGTCAGCCAGACTTTCCCCACCACTGTGGAGTGTTTGTGGACCTCCTCGAGGAACTCTCCCAGGAAACTCCAGTCCCCCATTTCTGCTCACCAGGAGGGGTGAGAAGTGTTGAAGGGAGAATTGGACACAGCCTCTGTGGGAGAAAATAGAAGAGAGTGGTTCTAAGGAGGGTTAGGAAATGCCCAACTGGGAATGCATGGAGTGAAATGATTTGGTTTGTGTGAAAGGAAGTGTTTTCTTTTGACCTGAAATGAATGAGGTCTGGTTTGCTGAAAACTTTGTTTCACATCCACTGAAAACAATGCTTTGGGTTTGTTTGTTTTGTTTTTTTTTATTCAGCTACTGAAACAGAAAGTGATCTATTTTGCATAACCCAACTACAACCTGTTAAACGGGCTGCCAAAACTTTGAGGGTGAGCCAGATTTATTCCTGGTTCAGAAAGTCCTTTCACTGCGGTCTGCATATTGCATCCTCTGTGGACTGTGTAGTTAAAGCAGCAGTTATCTGTCTGCAAACTGTGCTCTCGGGAATCCTTGATGGGCTGATCCCCTGGGAGATAAGACTGGAGTCTACAGCTTGGTCTGAGCAGTGCCTTGCACTGTCATATGTTGCCTTTGTGCAATACCTGCGCTGACACCTGGAACATGAAGTGCTCGCAGCTCTGGACTTTGTTTCTGAGCTCGATGCCGTTACTGAAAGAAATGCAGAGAAAACCTTCCTGTTGCCCACCTGCCCCTTGCCCATAGGTTTTGCTTTGGTTTTGCAGTGTTGCCAGTTGCAAGTGTTTCATTTACAAGTTGCAAATGGTTTGGGGAGTGTTAAGACTTTTGGTGAGCTGTGCCAGTCCTGTAAACCTAATCTGCTGCCACCGTCATGCCTCTCTGAGAGGGAACTGCTGCAAAATCTACATGGTGGATCTCGCTCCCTCCTCTTTTTCTTAAGCTCTGAAACAAAATTCACAGTTCAAATGACACGGACAAAGAAAAAAGCCTCCTTTGAAATGCCTCCCAAGGACCAGCAGCTCCTGGGAAGTGCTATTTGGTAGGTGGTCTGATGAGAGGAAAGGTTTGGTGGGCTGATAGTAAGATTGCAGTGAAGATGTCGGAGAGCCTGCTTCTGACAGACTGTTTCTGGCCAAGTCACTTAACCTCATGGATAAAAAGAGAACGATGGGTTTAATCCATCTTTTGTGGGGCTCTGTGGGAGTGCTTGAGTAATCACTTCATCCAGTTATATTCACCATACTTACCTTCCCAGGGCACTGCAAAGCTCTCCCTTGTGCATGAATTAAGGGCTAGGTGCTATAAAGTGTGCAGTATTACCTTGGAGATAATATTCTCCCACAGTCGCTCTTTTTTAAAATATCCTTTTAATAAACAAATGAAGAACTTAATCATCATCATAATGAAATATTAAAAGCACTAGACAAGGTAAATCCCAAAGCCGTAGGGACCACATTGTTAACTCCCCTTCTTTATTGTCCCTTGTCTTGTCTTTAAGAGCCAATTATTTTTACTGTACAAAGAACGTCTGTGGAGAGTAGACACTGTTAAAAGCTGAAAATTTACTGCAGCAATATTGTGTAGGTTTCCTGTGAGCAAAAGCTGGAGAACAGAGAGATAGACTTGTTGGGGGAACAATATCCCCTCCTCTGGTTATGTGAGTGATCTAATTTAATGTAGCAGCGCACGATGATTTATGCTATCACTTGTTTATATGCGGTGTCCATCTGCAAGGATGGATGGGACAAAGACCGAAGGTTGAATCCTTAAACTCCTGGTGCTGCTGAGGGCTGCCGTGCAGAAAGGCGAGGATTGCCCGTGTGAGGAGACAGGGAGGTGACCACTTGCTGCCCCGCCGCCCGTCGGAAGCCATGTGAGGAGGGAGAAGGGGCATACTGGGAAGCAAAGGACGGGCTTTGGCTCTTTCCCGCTTTGGCAGGTATGCTGCAGTCGTGCTGATGTGGATCCTGGTAGCTGCTTGGCGTATGCAGAAGCTTTCATCTGCTGCCAGCCCAGAACTGGAGGAGCAGTAACACAGAAAATCAGGTAGTCTTTGTGACTCCTCTTGTCTGCACTGGTAAAAACTGGTGAATGTGTGGGTCTGTCTTACCTTCTGAAATGGCTTTAGTGCAGTTACTGCACTCTGGAGAAATTAGCATATGGCTTCATTCTGTGAGCACCAGGGGATTAAATACAGGCAGATAAATCAGTGATGGGAAATATTTACAGACTGTTGCACTGAAATCAGGGGTTTTAATATTTTTTTTTCCCAGAGCGCAGACAAGGCAACCAGCTACCTACGGGTATATCCTGTGTCAATATACTGTTGCACAACTGTACAAGTGAGATATTCCTTCCAAGACAGCACGAACAATGGTGGGTGTCCTCATTTTTCCAGGTGAGTTTATGTTGTTTGCAGGTGCCCCTATTGGTCCTGCTGTTGTTAACTGACAGATGCCTTTTCTTAATTCACCTTGCTTGTTAGGGTAAAAATGAACACAGTTCCCCCTGGCTGTGCCAAAGGCTGAGTTTTCCTTCCTGCCATGGGCATGTGCAATCACAAACTGAGCACCTCTTCCCATCAGTTCTACCATATGCAGGTAGTTTGGGGTTTTACTATGGCTTGTTTTCCCTAGGGAAGACTACTAAACCCAGGCACTCGCAAATGGTAAAAATCGGTGTGTACAGAACACAAAGTAAAGCAAATGTAAGTACAAGAGGAGTCCAGAAACAAAAAATGCTAATGGATGCGAGAATAACAGTAATTCACCTGCCTCACACATGCACAAAATTTTCCAAGAGGATGTAAACCAGAAGGATCCAAGGCTGGCAGCCATGAGGCTTAGACTAGATAATAGGGCCATTTTCTCTGCCCTTCCCTGCTGGCTGCTCCCCTGCACAGGCTGTTTAAAGGAGGGACTGCCTCAAGATGCCTCCTGATCATCTTGCTACAGCCCTCACCTTGCTACAGGTGAGGTGGCTACTGCAAGGGAGTAGGTGGCCACAGGATAACGGGTTTTGGAAACCAAGAGGAATTTCTCTTCTACAGCAGTGTTTTTGGCTCAGATGCTTTTTAGTTATTAGTGAGTTATTGCAATGCCACACCACCGGCCTTCTAGAACAACAGAAGAGAGCATCTAGCTCTCTGCTGCGAGCAAGCAAAGAAGGATTGTTGTCACCCCCTGACAGCTTTTTCTGGCTAGGCAGCACTGCCTCTGACCTAGCCTTTCTCCTCAGGGCTTTACTATTTTTGGGATTTTTCCATATATTTCCCTTTCCTCATTCCCAGACTACTGTTGTCCTCGCATGCTTTGAGCTCTCAGTGTGTGAGCATCTGTGGCCTTTTATATTCCTAGTTTGGACTCAGTCGGACAAATCTTGTCTCACTCTGGTGTGACTCAGCAAAAGACACCTCTGGGTATCTTTGCAGGGCCTCAGCACCTGATAGAAGACTGTCTTGACAGCAGAGTCATGCATCTTCGTGCAGAGTCGTAGGCTGTGCCACTGCCCAGCAGTGCTTTTGGCCGACAGCTTTCTGCTGGATCAACAAAGGAGCTGTGCACAGTCATGGGATCTTGGCACCGGGAAACGCGTATGTGACAAAGAGCAGCGCAGCCTGGCACAAACCCAGCGACATGGCCGTCCCGGCTTAATCATCACCTGAAACGCTACTAAAGCTGGGGAAAACCGAATATCACACCGCAGGCCAGGCGTGGAGTCCACTCAGCTCCGGGCTGCCTTGTGACTGCCAAATTCCATGATAAAAATACCCCAGCGGGGATGGCACCTGCTGGTATGCCCGGCTGGCTCGCCAGTCACGGGCTGCTCTACGCCATTCCTTTTTTGCACTACCTTCTTCTGTGGGAGGGGAAGCGTCCATTGCTCTCAGAGCAGTTTTGCCCATGCGCTTGGTGATGCTGCATGGTCTGAAGGACAAGAAAACGTTTCACATCACGGCTTCTTGCTCCAGCTGGCGCACTCCTTCTGGTTGGACTAGCCAGGGCTTTGAGGAACAGCTAGGAAATTCACACCAGAGAGCCAGAAGGGCTGTTCCTGTGCAGTCATCATCTTTATATGAGTTTATTTCCCTGGGGGTTGTTAGGAAGAAAGTTTTCCCCTCTTTAGAAGACAGGCGAGACTATCAGCAGTGATATAAATAGCTGAGCTTGACACTTCACACTAACTTTTCCCACAAGGAAAGTGACAGGAGGTCGCCATCTCTGCAGGGTGTTTCTAAAATAAAGTGGAGCACCTGATTATAACACTGTTTCTGCTCTCCCTTGCTGGGCTCACCTCTTCCCCTTGGCAGGTCCAGGGGTGCACAGAGAGGCTCTCCGAGGAAAGCTCCTCCAAAGCACGGTTCCCAGGGAGGAGGAAAGTAACAAAGTCAAAGCCCTTGTATTTTTGCCCAATCTGCATGTGATTTGCTCAGTTGGATACAAGTGTATGTATATGACAGTTAATCAGATGTCCCAACGAACCGGAAGGCTGGGGCCCAAGATGTTTTGAAGAGGCTTACACACCAGACATGGGGCTGTGTGTGGAGGCCATGCAAAAAGTCCATCTCTTCTGAACTACCGAATAGGGAGGCAGATGTCTCTTCTAGGTACTGGGGACATGAGATGTGACAGCCCTGTGCAGTGGCCAGCTGTGGCATGGTCAGTGCCTAGGAATTGCTCGTGGCCTTCCTTCCTCCAGCTGTGTCACCTCACAGCAGGTCCAGGCCAGCATGTGGCACAACAGATAGCTGCCATGGGGGGTATGGGGGCAGAGACCTTTTCCCCTGTGTTGACAATTGTCAGACTGCAGCCAGACCTGAGTGGTCCCCGCACTGCAAAACTGGCTGCTCACACTGTAGACGCTTGGGAAGGACACTTTCAGCTCTGTGCTGGAGGTCAGTTAACGCTGCTATGCTCTACAGCTATACCTTCACTTAAGGATCTCCAGCCCCCCATTAACAGTAGTCCAGCCTCACAGCATCCCACGCAGTGCAGATGGTGACCACTGGGGTACAGAAAGGGCAGACTGCTTGTTCAAGGTCACTGTGGCAGAGGCAGTCCAGGGACAGAGCTCAGGGGCTGTGACTTGCAAACTTGTGTCCTTTTTTCTGTCCTCTTAGACTTGGTGATAGCGATACAATGCTGCTTCTACAGCACGAGAACATCTGGTTCTACAGACTGCAGCCCTTCTCTCCTGTGCCCTGGGACAATACTGTTGTGGTCACCTGAAAGAAATTCCCCTCGTGCTACCCTTCGGCAGCAGGTACACCTGGCAGAACCAGAGGTGTGGGTTTGGGGGGGGTTTTTTGGTGCTTTTCTAGGAGGTCAACATCTTGTTATTGCTGGCAGAGCCCGCAGCTGCGGTCAGTGCCCAAAAGGAAGAACCAGCCTTTTCAGTGTACATATACAGTGCTCCTTTGTTGCCAGGACCTGGTCAGGAAGCATTTTGGGGTCACATGGCTTACAACGTTAAAAGATGAATAAAGTTAGAAATGCACTGTACAGCGTGGGTGTGATGCTTTGAATTCCAGAGGCTTTTCAGAGCTTTGCGACATAGATCAATGCTAAAGCCCACCTCAGCATGTATCTTTTTGTTCACTGTTTAATGACATTGGCTCCTTCATACGTGTATACAATAGACAAGCAGTGACTCATTAGGCATTGTTTTCCAGGCATTATCCCTCTGGCTTCATATGTGCATGCATGTGCTTATGGTAAGTTTCTGCCTGAAATAGGCCAGTTCTTTAGCCAAATTTGTAACTCTTATCTGTGCATGGATCAGGACTAAATACTTTTGTACTTTTGTACTTCTTTACGCTTTATTAAAAAAAAGCCTGATGTGTTTGCATAGGTTCCTTTCTAGTTGCTTGGGTTCAAAGTCCTGTGCTGAATCAGTATCAGGGAGAGTGACTTTGACTCCAGTGCTAAAGTCTCATGGAAGAGGCAGGGCTCCATGTTAACAGCTCCTGTCCTAGAAGACAGACTTCAAATGTTTCTCATGTCTCTGCTCCTCCTGAGTTCACTGCAATTTCTGGAAGGGCCATGCTGGTATCCAGACCACTGGCCCTGCTTGCAGTTGCAGACAGCTTGTTATTCCTTCGTGAAGTATGCTTTCCCCCTCCTCTCCAAATGTGGAAAATCTCAGAGTTCACAAAAAAGAAAGTGGGTGAGAAGATAAGGGAGTTGAATGACCCGTCACCTCCTGAACACACACACACCCTGACGCACACAGACACCCAGACAGAGGGAAATCACTCAACACCTCCATGTGTGTACATCAGGAATGTGTTACACACACGGAAGACAGTACTATGTAGAATATTTTCATCTGAAGTAATGGTGGAAGCTGCAGACTCCCAGTTAGCTGAATTTTTATTATTTGTCTATCCAGCCCATCTAATGCTATTTTTTCTCCTCCTTGGCCATGGTCAAATTGTACTTTCATATATCCAGACATTAGGGCCAAGCTCTGCCTGATGTAGATGCAGGAGACCAAGAACAGAAAAGACCTTGAACTCAGATGAGTCAAGCTGAGCAATGAATTTGTCCCACTGTGTTTGAAAAGCCTGCATCAAATAGTTAGGTGATAGTGGTATCCAGGCTTACATTTTGCATGGAGGGAGCACCCTCTAATTCTCTTGGGATTATCTCTGTGCCTTAGAGAAACATGGTTGCTTAGAGAGCCCAACAAAACTGGATTTGGGATAAGCTAAATGAAGGGTCACATGTGCTTTTTGCTAGAAAAAACCACCAGTTTTCTCTCTGATGTAAATGCTGCAAAGAGGCTAATGGATATTACTCAGCTTACTCCTTAACTAACAGGATGAAGACCATCCAGTTCAGGATTACAGAGCTTGATGCTCTTTACAATTTCTTTATCTTTCCAGGGAGAAGCTGACTTACACGAATTTGCAGCTGATGCTAAACTGGGGAGTACTGTATACAGGAGAGAGGACAGCCAAACAGGGCAGAGGGAACTCCGGAAAACAGAAACATGCTAGGAAATTTGGGGACTGCTGTAGTAAAGCAGTTCCTGAGCTCTGCTGAGAGAAACTGACCTTAAGCACTGCTTAGCCAGTGGAGGAGGCTGGTATAAGGAGATGTGGAGGTGATGGCAGGCGTTACGTTGGGCCCAATATAGCAGCAAAAAAACCTGTCCATGTGATTTTAGGCTGGTTCATAGACTGCATGAGATGCAACTTGTTATAGTGTTAAAATAAAACAGACTGGAGAGGTACTGGGAGAATGAGAGGGCTCTCATTCAGACTTTTCCCATCCTTTCTTCCCTCCTCTCCCCCCAGTGTCTCCCTGCCTATCACTTTCCCGTTGCTCTCACACAGTCAAGCTTACCCCTGCCCCGAGCCTTGCTTCAGCTTTTTGGCAGTTTTGACCACTTAACTCTCTACAGCACCCAGACTGCTAATGCTTTCAGCTTTAGAAAGGGGAAATTTTCAGTAACTATCTACTTCCCACTTAGTACTACCTTGTCAAATCTCATTTCTTCTTTCTTTCAAAAAATCCATAGGATTCTCTTCATGCTCCAGCCTCATTGCTGTATCCTTGCCTCAAGTATTTAACTTCTCATTCATGGCAAAGTCTGGCGATAACTTGTGAGTGGATTATTTTATACACCCAGTGTATGTACATATATATGCACATTCCTCCCCTCCACCCCCCCTGCCCTTGAAAACAACCAATATTAAATTTGCAAAACCCAGCAGTAGGGAGTTAGGAAATGCTAGAATTACTGTTCTCAGTCATCTTAATTCAATCTCTTTGTGCCTGTGCCTCATAGCTATGAGTCTTTAACCACATCCTCACATTGTCACCTCATTCTTTGCACAGGATGCCTGCCTTATTCTGTGCCAGCCTGGCTGGGGCTTTCTTGAACAGCAGCTATTCAACGTTTTGTTTTCTCCTCATTGTTCAGTGGGTGGCCTGTGCCTCATTTACAGTACATTATTCAAGTCCAGTTCTAAAGACAGAATTATTAGTTTCCTCATGGGTTTTCCTATGGCTTTCATCACAACGGTATCTGATTGCTTCACAATTACTAATTTACTTATTTTCATTACCACCTGGAGGTGAGGAGATGGTATTAGATCAACTCTGCAGCTGAGGAACTAAGGCAGTAAGACATTAAGGTAAAAAGTGTTCATTAATTTTGGAAGCTGTTTGGAGATGTTGCTAATCTGGTTTTTTTTTGGTTTTTTTTTTTTTCAGTGTACTTAGCACTATATAAAGTATGTTCAAAGCAGAGCTCTGTCTGGTTAATGCTGGAGTGGGAGAGTTTATCACTTCCACCAGTTGGACCACATCTAAAAGTCAGACATCCAGAAGATGAGAGACACCACGGAGGGGCCATTTGTGAAGAAATGTGGCTTAAGTAATTTGCCCCTTCATGACAGAGGAAAGTGGAGTAAGAAGCAATAATTAACCTCAGTCCTCTTGGATAGCTTTATCTGACTTTAAATTGGAGACACTTTTTCTATTCCCTTCCTTCTTTACCAGACATCCAAGGGCAGCTGAAGACCCTGGAGCTCTGCAGCAGTCACCCTCACCGGACTGCTTCACTTCCCGAGTGACCCTGTGCCCTGGCCAAGGCATCTGTCAGCTTTTCTGCTTCTAAGGGAGAGGAGTTTGTATGGAAATTCTCAACCATTCTCAAGGCGTGTCCAAAATGACAAAGATAATGAAGAAAGACAGAAATGTAAGTGTAAACCCCTTAGTTCTTACATTAAAAACCACTGACCCTTCTTTAAAGATACACTAGAGAGATTTAGAAGCATGCATCTCTATATTCATTACATGCTGTATGGCATGAATATTTCTTTGTTTCAGGAAAGAGCTGGCATGCTAGAGTATTGTTCATAGAGATCTCTCTGTTGCTTATCAACAGCAATAAAAATCATTTTTTCCCCTCTTTATGAATTCTTAGCCCAAAGGTTGAAGTTTCTCTGGTGGCTCCTGGGAACTATTTCTAATTTTAAGCCTCTGTCCTCGTGCCTCATACAACAGCACCCAAGGTGTAGAGCAGTCCCTGAAATGTGCTCCCTAATGACAATGTATAGTGCTGAATTACTCATTCCTTCTTGTCTATTTTCAATGCTGCGAGATAAGTTAGAAAACAAGGGCAAACGTGCAGAATGTGTGAAATCTGTCTGAAGGTCAAAAAGAGAAGAGAGGCTAGGGTATGAAGTTCTGTATTTTCTGGCAAGATTTAAATTTTTCATGCGGAAGTCCGAAATACTAAAATATTGTGATAATATATACCATTGAGTGGAAAAAATCAACAACCCTGAATAGTTTTAGTAGCAGGAATACTTAACATAGTTCCCAAGTGACTGGAGCCTGATGAGTATTTTAAAGCCTGAAGCCTCAGGAATTCTCCTAAACTACCGTTCTGCTCCCAAGGAAAGGGGGAAGAAAGTTAGAAATCTTCTGCACTCTTCTCAGAGTAGATTTTAAAAAGACCAGCAAATGCAGAATTGTTTGGCTTCTGGTGCAAATACTGAATACTAAGAGGCTTCTGAATAACAGTTTAACCTGCTCCTAGCTGCACACACATATGCATACATATATTACATGCATTAAGTTCTTTAGCCTTAAAGAGAGGAGCACATAGGCAGCAGTAGGGAAAAACTTACACATACTGCTTCTCTGAGGTATTTTGACAGGTTTATTAGCACGGAGGAAGAGTTCAACAATTAAGGCTCATTCAGCTTGTGACTTTTTTAGCTGAAGTTTGTCCAGAAATGCTACTTACACGATTCTCTGATGGTTTTTACAGTACTTCAGGGACAGAAGCACTGCCTTAGTTTACCTGAGCTGTTAAAATCAGAGTGCCACAAAGCTCATTAGACATGAGAAATGGCCAGTAAAATGACCCTTTAGGAAATCAAAGGAGTCACCACAGATCAGAGGTGGCAAATAGCAGCAACCTTTACAGTCATTGTCATTGCTTCTTTCCAGGTGGATGTATAGGGGTACTGTGTTTTCAAGCTGGACTACTGTTTGAAATATGTGTTGGCAATGCTAGAAGTATTAAATAATGGAAATGTAATTGAATAATTATTCCAAGTACAAAAAGGGGAAAAAAGTTAGGAAGGCAAATAAAAAGAAGCAGCAGCTGCTAGTGGGAGAGGGCGTTTGTCCCTCTAGGTCTGTGTGCCTCTCTGCTGAGGCTGCCCTGGGCAGTGTTGGGATGGAGAAGAAAGGCATTCCCCCTGCAGCGTGCACAGTACGGGTGACTGGGAGATACGAGCAAGGCGCTTCTCTACATTTGAGTTACATTCCCAGGCTCCATGTCACAGACCAGCCAGGATGCAATACTCTCAAGGAAAAGAAACTGCAATATTTTGAAACCATCCTGTGCACTTCGGAATATAGGTGGTTCATGCAAACACTTGATAAAGTGTTTATACCCTGAGAGCCTCTCATAGGTAAGAGTTCCCTTCACCACCCTCCCCTGAGCAGCCTGACAGCATGCTGAAATGGGATCTGACAGAAACTGCAATTTGCACATTATACTGTCTGAGGATACTTGGGGGTCTTATCCTGCTTTCCTGTACATTGAAATCTATCGGTATCCATGTTCATTGCAGGGAGGCTTCCTCGTCATTTCTGTAGCTGCCTGTGGCAAAAAGAGTTTAATTTTTAAAATGTCCCAAGCCCATCTTGATACTAGTGGGAATGTTTTGGAGAGAAATTGAAAGAAAAAGTAAATTTCTTAAGTTATTTTTGGCCATCCTTCTTTTCCTGCCTCACCAAGTCCTTCTCTCCCCTTATGCTCTTTTCCCCTTGAGTGTGACAGCTTGAGCTGCCATCAATGCTTCTGCAGTTCTGTTATTTCCCCCTCATGGTTACTTACCTTATTTTGAGTATTTTGTCTTCTGTCTCCTTTCCTTGCTTTAGCACTTTTCCTTTCTGCAGTTGAGTTGGACTCCTTGTTCTTCTCAGTTACTTGGTTTTATTCCTTTAATATGGTTCTCTCTCTCTTCTTCTCTTTTTCTCCACCCCCTTTCTGTGTCACTTTGTCTTCCCCACTGCCTCTCTGCCTTTCCCCCTCTTCTTTCTTCACCTACTTTTCTTGTCTCTCCCACCCCCTCCAGCTTAATCTTTCTATTTTCAAACCTAGTTTCCTGTTGTTTTTCCTTTAAAGACCATGGATCTCATTCCTCCTTCTCCATTCTCAGCCTCTCCCCATGCCACCCTCCCCATGCCGACAGGATGCACTCGCTGCCGGCTTCGTGCTGTCCCTTCCAGTTGCCGCTACTGCTGTTCCTTGCACCTCCTCCCCCAGATAACATGCCACAGTCTAAGCCTTCCTTAAACGAAAAGAGGCAGGGTTGCCCACAGTTACACCAGCCAGATCCTGGGAAGCTTTTTCCATGCAAGATATCGATGAAAGACATTTTTCTGACTTGTTCAAGCTTAATCTGGCAAAGCAGAGTTCATGTGGAGCAGGGTCTTCCACCTTTTCAAATAACATAGGACTTGTTCTGCTGGCTTGGACCACAGGCCCAGCACAGCTGCAGCCTTGGCCCAAAGGGCACTTGATGCTTCCCAGGAGGGTTTTACAGGCTCCTTTACTGATAAATAGAGAATAACCTGCCTGCCAGGGAAGGTGTTTTTTGAGACACCCCACCACCACCACCACCACCTCCCTGCACACACAGAGTCTGGCATGTGAGCATTTGGGCCTTTCTAAAAAATGCTTTTGGCACATCAAGTGTCTGGAGGTCTTGTAGTTCATGTGTGTGTCAAGTCAAGCCTCTGATTCCTGCACATCAGGCCCCAGAGAGGAGGGTCAATCAGAGATGCCTTTTGGCTTTGATAAAGGCTGGTCTCAAAGACCCAGTGTCAGGAGAGTGAGATTTGCACGGAAGACTCTGCTACCCTGAGAACTGGCTTGCTGTGCACAAGCTTTGGCGGGTGTCCCTCCAGCAATCCTTCCTGGGCTAGATATCTCCCATCCAGAACATAATTGCCCAGTGGTCCCTATGCAGCAGCTAGTGTAGATCATGAACCAAAAGCAGTCCAGAGACTGAAACACAGGGCTGGCAACTCTTCTAGTCATTGTTCTCCCACTAATTTAGTATCCCCTTTAGTCACAAGATTGAAAGCCAGCCTACACGGGGACAGTGCTGTGCAGAGGCTACCTCTGGAGGCATGTCCTATGTGGACACACTCACTCTGAAATTAAAAGTGCAACTCCTTTTCAAGAGGGCTGAATCCTCACTGATGGTTAGTGCAGGACATACAGTACACAGTAAATTCCCATAGCAGCTCAGTAAACTCCTGGTATGGAGAAATCCATAGTCATTTGCCACTTCATTTCTAACTTCATTGAAAGGCTTTCTGTGACTTCAAATTAAACAGGAATGTTTCTGGAGTTGTTTCTCCCTCTCCTCCCTGGCAGTTGTATAGCTCTGATCGAATTTCATGGGAAGGAGAATATCACTGTGTGCTTTTGTTTTTCTGGAGTAATTTCCATAGAGCATTATTATGTAAAGTCCTGTTGATTTTATGCCAGTGAAATTGTCAAGGACTTCATTATAGAAGTGTCCAAAAAAAGGTGTTAATAATACAGATCCAGCTCACAGATGGCTTTGGGATAGGCTAGCTAAGACTTGTCAAGTTTTTCTCACGTGCTATAGAGAGGCAGGTCCTGCAAGTGAGCTGTCTGAAATGTAATCCCCTCCCTGCGTGGGTGACACTTTGCTGTACACTCAGGGTGATCAGGTCTGATTCTCCCTGCTCACTCCTTTGTGTTTCCTACCCCGGTATTGTTCCTGAGTGGCATACTCATTCTCCCACAGAGTTAATCTCAGAATCCAGCAGATACAGTCTAGTTCTGTTGAATGAATGAGGGAGGGGAGAAGGTTTCTGTCCAATATATGCATCATGCATGTGAGGTAACTGTTATGAGCTCTTTTTGGTGGTGGTGGTAACTATTTGGATTTTGATGCACAGAAAGGAAATGGGTGAAGGCAGACAGGGAGGCAAAAGACAGAAAGGTGGGTAGAGGTGTTGTATGGATACCTCAGCCAGCACCTCAATGTGTTGTCCCTTCTCTACTGCACCCTCTTCAAGGGAAAACAGAGGTGTCATGGCAGTTTCTTCAGCTCCACAGCTAGAGAAATAGCTGTTTTGCCTGCTGGTAAGCTGGGAAGAAGGATTTTTCCTCCCCTCCCCAAGAGACTGCTATGCAAAACTTGTAGACTTGAGTGAGGAGAGCAAGTGGAAGAGAATGCTCCCCCAGACAGTGGGAATGAGGAGAACAGCTGACAGCTTGCCATGTGCAGCATGCAGATCTCAGCAGTTTATGACGCTGTGGAACAGATTTTGAAGGAAAGGAGAAATAAAGCCAGGAGGTAAGGGAAAAATAGGGCAACACGTACCATCTTTTGATCAAAGGTAAATACCTTTCTTGGGGTAAGATTCCCGACCCTCTAGGTAAAAGAAACATGGCAGACCTTAACTACCTGGACTTCAGTAAGGCATATGATATGTTGTCCCAGGAGAAGCAGATTAGTGGAGAAGATTCAGCTGAAGAAGACAGGGATTATTAGAGAAATCCTCAAGTGGGTAAGAGACTGACAGAATTGAGACAACAATTCCCTAATAGGTTGAAGGGAAGTTATCTGTGAGGCTGCTCAAAGATTGCTCTTAGAACTGATCTTTTTTAATATTTGTGTTAATTACCTTGGCACTGAAAGTAGAAATGCTAATGAAATCTGCTGATGAACAAAGCTGGGAGGTATTGTCAGGACAGAGGTGGATTCCAGCACTAGGAGACCTGGAGGCTTTTTGCGACTGGAGTGATCAAGGTGAGGTTAAATGAGAGAGTGCAAAGTCACATGCTGGGAACTTGTTGCTCAGAGAGTAACTGGAATCTCTTTTAGCAACTGAGAGTTCCTAGTTGGCAGGACTGAGATGGGGAAAGTCCTGGGTGAAGGTCACCAAAGGAGGAGGAACCAGCAATGCTATGTGGGGGTGAAAAAGGCAAGTGAGCTTTCAGGACGTAGCCATATTTCCAGTTGCAGCGAGTGAGATTAATGCCGTCCAAGAGGACGCGAGACCCCTCCAGAATAGTGTGTGCAGTGCTGCTCACCCACGTTCAAGAAAGATATTCAGCCTGGAACAGGTGCAAAGAAAGGCAACGGGGTGATCAGAGGGACAGAGGGTGTCTCTTGGCCAAGAGTATGTTTATTTATCAGTCACAGAAGTGACTGCAAGGAGATGTTTGAGCTGATTTGAAAATAGATGCGGTACCAGTCTGAGTTTTCTGCATTAATTATTTTGCACTGAACTTCATGCTAGTGCAGCTACCCAAAGTAATTAAAACATGGTGTGATGTGCCTGCAGGGTGAATACTATAAGGGAGCTTAGTTACTTAGTCTGGCAGAACAAAGGTTAAGAGAGGAAAAATTTGCTGCCTATAAATACTTCTAGGAATTGGGGGTTGGGAAAGTAAGTGCTAGGGAGAGAGGAGAGCTACATAAGCTAAAGGACAATGTGGCACAAGAATAAATAGATATAAATTGGCTGTGAATGAATTTAGGTTGGAAATCAGAAGGTTTCTAAGCAACAGAGCAGGGAAGGAGGTGCTGGAACAGCATTCTAGTAGCACAAGTGAGGGCGGAAGCCTAATGAGATTTAGGACAGAGCTTAGTAAGTTTAGAAAAGGCCATTTGTTTTGTACTTGCCTGTTATTCAAAGGGATTGAACCTGATAAGCTAAGAGGTCCCTTTTTCATTCTATTTCCTGTACTTGCCTTATTGCCTTATCAGAGCTGCTCCCTTTCACACAGAAGCCAGGTAAATCCTGAATAGAGTTTGTGTGATGAGTTTTTCGGCATTGATCCCATGGATATTTAATGGAGGATTCATTCTGTGTCAGGGATTTAAACAAACAAAAAGAGCAAGCTAACACAATGCGTAGAGAAGGTCTGCAAATATGCAGTAATATAGATGAGAGCTCACATATGAAAGAGCTTCTTCACATAAAACAGATGTTCTTGGAGCATCTGGCTTTGCTGGAAGGCTGTTTCAAATGCGGGTAGATGCTCTCCTGAGATTTGAGAACTTCAAGAGACTGTCTGAAGGGAAAATGTCTTGTACTTTCCTGCCATTACCGAGGACTTTGTGCTTGGGGAGGATATCAGATTTGTTGCATTGGGAAATTTCAGAAAAAAACACCACCCAACAACAGTTGAGATAGAAACTTCTCATATGTATTTCATCTCTGATGCCTGGCCACATCACTGCACTTATTCTGATTTGTCATATTGTCCCATGCTGGACAGGCACCTCTAGTACCTTCTCTAAAGCACCAATGGATGGTACCTTCCTGGTGAAACATTTTATCTAAAATCCCCATGCGTGGATATGATTGAAAGAGAATGAGGGAGGGGGAAGTTCTCTGTTACACATTAGACCTCTGGAGACAGCTTGAAGGCATCCTCCAGCAGGAGGCAAATTCCCAAGGACAGGCTGGGACCAAGGGAACAGGATTAGCATGTGGCAGTGGGCCCCTGAATGAGGGGGAACAGTTTTATAGTCACAGTTTCTTATTTAGTAAAAAATCCCAAATTATTCCATTATAGATGGATGTATTCCCCTTCCCAGCCCAGAGTACCAAACGAGCACAGAGTGAGAAAAGAGGAACCAAGAAACAGCAAAGCGTGAAATGTCACTGTGTGTCAGTCTCATTTGCCAGTAAAGTTTTCAGCAAGAAAAACTGGAAGAGGTTTTCATCTCACTGAGGAGAAATGACCATCTATCCCAAAGTAAATGCTTAGCTGTCAGCTATATTTTACTGGAAATAAAGCACAGCACTCTCACAGCTACTGCTTCCACTTTTCAACTCTGCAGCATCTCTGAGTAGTTGAGAAGTGCTTTGCAAATGATAATGTAATTACAGCTCCTATAAACACTCTCCTTGCTTTACAGGTGGAGGAACCAAACCACAGGGGCCATAAAGGATTTGTCCAAAGGATCAGCAAGTCATTTTCAAGCAAAGAGTCCTCACCTGCTTAGCCACCAGACATTCATCTTGTCCTGTAAACTTCCAGCTAGATGAATTGCTGCTTTACAAAAATATGTGTGTATACATATGTATATGTTTCCCAAAGTGAGAAGAAAAGAAAGAACAGACCTTTACCTCTTTTTGCTGAGACTGCACAGGTAGAGGGAGGAGCAGGTGAAGTTGACTGAAGGGTGAACTTTAGCACAGCCCCTTGGTCTTGCTGGAGCCCACCTCTCTGTCAGTGTTCGGCTCCCAGAAGAGATCCGTGTCTGAGGGAGAACACTCTGGATAGGGTAAGCAAACCCCAGTCAGCTCCCAGGAGCTCAGCCTCCTGCTATGGTCTGACACTGGCTCACCGGCTGGAGGTTCCCTCAAGCCTGGAGGACCGATGCTGGGGGAGACTAGCTCCCGAGCTGTTCCTGACATGCACTGGCAGCTGTCTGCCTGGTATTCTTTTAAAGAGTCTTCATGGATCAGGATAAAAATGTGATCTTACGCAGGCAGCATTGTAAGCACAACTTGGCTCAAGTTCAGCTCTTCCTCTGGCTCCCAGCTACTCTATTTTTATTGAAGGAATTTGAGGCTATCAGAAAGGAAGTCAAATTGTTTTAGGAAAACAATAGAAAAGCAACTTGAAGTTTATTAGCTTCCTGCCCAGGGCCTGGGACCAACTTGTCAAACTTATTAGAGCAATGGCAGAGCTATTTATTTAAAAGGGCTAGCGACAAGACTCAAAATTTCGTTCCTGTTTAGGCCTCAGTGGAAACAAAGGAAAGCCATAAAATAATATCTGAAGGGAGCAGATGGCTAAATGGTAAATGGTGCAAGTAAGGTTGGCCTGTGAGCCATTTGTGGTCACTAGTGGAATGGCTTTCATGGGATTTTGTTACTGAATGAAAGCCAGGGCTTGCATTCATAGGCTAGCCCCATCAGCCCAAATTCCTTATAGTGGCTGGAATTTTCAAATGGAAGCCTCACACCTAAGATTACAAATTTGGCAGGAAAAGGTCTTCATTTAGAGCTACTGAAAGGAGCAAAACAATATGGTAGGTCTGCAGAAGAGCCAGGAATAGAGCCCAGGTGTCCCTGATCCCGTTGGACTGCTGGAGCCCCCTGACTGTAAAAAATATTTATATCCTTTAGAAGCAGCTGCAGTCTGCTTCCCCATTCAGCTACCCCAAAGTAGCAGTGCCGTTAAGTCACTGAAAACATGCTGGCATGTGGCTGGTGAGAAGAATGGACAGCCAAGCTATTAGACTCACAAGCAGAAAGTGTCTGTGCTGCCTGAGCCTTTCTAAGGAGTTTCATCATTTGCAAGGAAACAAGAAGAGAATAAAACAAGTAACTGAGAAGCATTTAAAACTCTGCTTAATGCAAAGCCACATCCCTTTTTCAGAGGGCTCTCTGCTAACTGTTTAACCTGCTTCCAGGGAGCATATAGGAAGAACTCACCTCTCCTTTCAACGGTGCAGTAGTAGTCTCTAAAAAGTCAGGCGCTGAGAGGTACTGAGCCCACAGAGCTATGCACACGAGCTTTGAACAACTCAGTAACCACTTTTCAGATGAAAGGAAGAAGAGCCCACCTCAAAAATTCTCTTCCTTCTTCTCCTCATTAGCTTAACTAAAAGTGTGAATGCAGAGCTACAGTTTTCTCCGAGGCCTAGGGCAATAATGCATCTTGTATCGGCAAGTGGTAGAAGATCTTGGTTTATATGTTCCTTTTAATTTATCCCGGTTAGATGCTTATAAGAGGGTCAAAGTGAGTGCATGATCTCAGGAAGGGACTAAGAAACTACGTCTTAAACTTGGTAGTTTTAATGTAAATGCAACAATCTTGCATTTATTTAAGGTATTCTTACAGCTTTTAGAAGGTTTCTCTAATTTCTGTCCAAGATATTTCCTTGGTAGACAAATCAGCCAAAGAAGCACACAGAGGAGTGCAGCATCCTAGTTCATTAGAGTCCGTAGGCGTTTACTTAATTTTAAGTACATTCTTGAGTTGCATTGATTTCAGTGAGATTTAATAGCCTGGAAGTTAAGCACCCTACATTGCCAGCTAGGCCAGCTTTGCTGGGGGAATTCCGAGGCAGACAGCAGCTAGTCGATATACTTCTCAATCGCCTCTGCTGTAAGGGATGTCACATGTAAATCACATGATGGTGTTCTGGCAATGGAAAATATTTTATTTGCACTTATTTGGAATCTGTGTCATCTGGACGGGTATAACTTAATCTGCACTTTGTTCTAGTAAGTAGTGTTTCAACCCCAAATGTATGCTGTGAGAGTCTTTTTGTCAGTTGCTCAGGACTGTTGGACTCTCAGTAGTCCCTGAGGCTGGGATCCTGCAAAGACTTGGTCATGTGAATAACTTGATATAGTTACGGCTTGGGGCCATTCGTGTGCATAAAGGTCCCTCTGTGTACAAATGTCATAGATCGGAAAAGGTTGTAGATTGTTGAAGCTCCTGTCTTTTCTACCAGGAGCCAACATGGTTGCTCTGAAACTTCTGGGATGACAGAGGTTACTAGCCAGCTGGACAAATGGATGCTGGGGGACCTCTCACCCCAGAAGGCTGCGACATGCTGCCACGTGGTGTGGTTGCCAGTGCCAGCACCCGGTTCCTGGGACGTGCTGTCCCGTGGTGGGGTTAGGTAGCTGCGCTGCTGTGAGATCTCCCAGCTCTAAAGCTTGAGGCTTTAGAAAAAGGCTGCTTAAGCAATATTGCCAGTGTGGAAAGAATCACAGGCACACGTCTCATCATAAAGCCAGCTAGTTTTGCTGTGGGGTAGAACCACATCAGCCTGTACTGTACATTCTCCACAGGGGGAAGAGAAATCAGGACTTGAATCTGCTCTGAAGGCCAAGATCTCTAGAGCTTTCCCTGAAAGTCAACTTCAAAGGAAGAAACAGTAAAAGGATTCGAGGAAAAAGAGACATGTACTTGGATGGTGGTGAGTGAAACTGAAAAGTAAACAGCCTGAGTTAGGGGAGGATTCTCAGATGGTGCTTATTGCTCCCAGCCAGCTTGTTCTCTTCTGTGATGGTCTGAAAGCATTTCAAGACGTGACCTCCTGGGTAAAATTAAGAACTTAATTGCACAAATTTATGAGTAATGGTTCTTCCTACCAATTTTGTGATGTGTGTTGGCTGGATTCTGAAGCCTTCTGTGAACAATGCAAATTACAGCAAATGGAGGAGGCAGGAGGACACTGCAGGCCCAAGCAGATTAGAAGTGTACATTTTATATTAGAAGACCAAATATCCACATGCAAAGCGTGCGTGTGCGTGGGCACACACGTGCATAGAATAAAATTATATTTCTTTTGTTGGCAAAAGCTAGACTAACTCCCAGCAACGTGGTGGTGCACGGCATGCAGGGAAGGTGCCTTCCGAGGGGCTTCCCTTTCCAAAGTGTGCCATGAGGTCGACTCGAGCAGTGTGAGGGAAGCAGGCAGCCCTGCTCCTTCATGCTGCACCTTCTGCGTGGCTGCATAAAGGCACATAGGCTCACAGGGATGCATTAGGCACCTATACTTGTCAGCCTCGTGTCCTGAGTATTTATTAGAGGAAAGCTTGGAAAAGGTTTGTATCCAGTTTTGCTTTCTGGAAGGGTGAAACAATTTGCCAATTCAAATCTCCTTAACTGTGTTTCTGGACACCTGGGTTTCCTGGTAAAACGCCGCCTGCTCGACTTTTTCTGACAGCCCCCCCTGCCCAGAAGAGGTGGCAGCCTGCAGAGGAAACAGGTGTGCGCCTGAGTCTCCTACGGCCTCAAAGGCAAGGAAGTGAGTGCCCTGGCTTCTCCGCAGCAGCCAGCCGAGGCCATGCAGAGAGCCACGCTGGCTCTCCAGGTGGCCACAAGCAGTGCTCATGTTTAAAGCTATGAGGAGTGGGGAGGAGGCTAGGAAATTCTCCGAGAGCTGAAGCCCTGCCAATGGCCTAACATAGGCCTTTCCCCACCTAACTTCCCATTTAATTCCATTTAAAATCTCTCCCCTTGCTCCTCATACATAGTGCGATGCGCTCCGCTCCGATCCTAACTGCCGACTGCTCTGTATAAATCCAGGCACTGCATTCTCACTGGGTCCTTTGCACGCTGTAGCTTCTTGTTTTTAACGCTAGCAAAGGCAAAGATGAAGTGTGGTCATGGCACACCTAGCAGGAAACTACATGCAAAATTGCTAGCCTGTACTGAGATGTTTCATTTGTGGGTTGCTGTTTTTTTCATCTCTCTGATTTGGTAATTGACAGATGATATCAAAGTGGGCTTGCACTGTGTTAAGACCCCTGTATGAGCTCCTGCAGAAACCTGGTGATAAAATCTGGACAGTAAGTGATGTCAGACAGGATTGTCTTTGTTTGCTGATGTTTATTGTTTTCCTTAAGATGGTGGAAAAGGAAGAGATATTTAAACTTGACTGAAACAAGTTGAAGTAGCTATAAATTCATTGGTTTTGAGCTGAATCTTGCAGTTCTGTATTCAAATACGGATTTTGGCTTCTTGGTGAGAAAACTGAAATTTATTTTCCTTAAAAACTAGCCCCTACCCCCAATTGAGATGTGACAAAAATAGCTATTAAAATAATAAGCAATTTTTTTTCCTGGTTGGGGATGATTGGTTTTGGCTTTCTGTGTGTATGAGAAACAGAGATGCCTAAGCAATGCACGTTAGTAGGATAGATGTTTTTTGCATGTGATACCCACATGGTATGATGTGGGGGCTTCCTATAATTATCCTATGTCTGTTGAATGAGAAAAGTAAATTGGTTCTTTCAGACCAAGAAGAACCCAAGACTGAATTTTTGACAATGCACTCAGTATTTAGGAGTTTTGTCACCAAACCAGGGACACCACAGGATGTTCCCACTGAAAAAGCACTTCAGAATATGAATTGCAGTGGTTAAAAGCCTTGCAAGATTGCTCACAAGAAGCAGAGAATAGGGAAATGGGAAGCCTTGATGTTGTTTGCTGTTCCCACACTCTTTCCCCACTTTTCTCTCAGGCCAGCTTTGTGAAGAACCACGTTTCTCTCTCAGGGAAAGTAACAATTTAACACAGCAGGGAAGAAAGAGGTTTTGCTATGTACTGCATGAAATGATGCAGTATCACTCAACTAACATCTGGTAAAACACTCTTAAATAGCCTCATCTTCCTGCATCAGCATTTCTAACATCAATAATTCTATTGGTAATAATCAGTGAGGTCTGAGATTTGTTGGAGGAGGATGGATGGCTGCATTTGGGGAGAAAATCTAAAGGGCTTTGAAGTATACTGATAGAAAAATGCTGAGGCAACATCACAATTACTGAGCTGAGAAATCTGCACTGATTTGCAGTTCCCAAATTGTTTGGAAAACATGAGGAATGCTGCCTTGAGAGTAGTTGCTGGTGCTTTAATGCCATTGGATTCCTAAGAGCTGGAGAACTCCCCAAGCACCACAATTCAGGGTAAATCTAAACCTGACTTAAACGTTTCTCCTGGAGCTCCTGTGGCTGCCCATACTGGTCACAGGAGGTGCTCTCTTTTGTGCTCCCTACAGCCCCATCCCAAAAACCTTTGAGAGGAGTTCTTCTCCCATTCCTATCTCATAGGTCTGGGCAAATCCAAGCCAGGCTACCAGTCAAATTCTTTCCAGTCAAGGGGACAAAACTTTCCTTCCACGTGAGCAATCCTTTCCATTTTTCCTCCTCTGCTCAGAACTGTGTGATCATCCTTACATTTAAAAAGATATCTTCAGAAATCACTTCATATAGTTAAAAAGAATTATTTTCCACTCTGAAAAGTGGACCCACACAGAAACGCCAGCACAGGAATAACACAAGATTATCTTTCAGCTACCGAATTGATGTGAAATAGTAGCCTGCAGCTGTGTAAGCAAATAGAACAGCATTACAGGAATCCACAGAGAGGTCAATGGTGATCTGTGGAGTGGTATCTGGCCTGCTTTGTGCAGGCAGTCTGCTTGGTGCTGAACTGGATGGGAGCTCACTTTTTGTTTCCAAGTGCAACAAAGCTATGAGATGGTTCAGCTATGAAAAAAGAAGATGGAGCTGAAGAAACTTAATGTGATGCCAACATTAATATTATCTGGCCTTGGTAATGGCCAGAGATCTCCAAAGATGGAAATATCTGGGCCTCCTGCTTCCTTTAGTCTTCTGCTGTTACCTCCTGTCCAAGTTGCTGAACCCAGCTGGTGATGGTCAGAAATGCCCTGCAGCATTTCCAGTTGTTGGAACAGGTGGTGACATAGTAAGTGTGGTTAATATGGAGAAATTCATTCTGGAGAGGGTTGTAAGCTGCAGTGAAGGAGAATGGGGACATAGCAGAGAAAACCCACCACTTGCATACCTTAAGCTATCTTAAAGCCCTCTGAGCTCTGGGACTGTTTGAGGCTGCTTGTGTTACATACAGCAGCCTCCAAATTGCTCTATCTGATAATAGGCTGCCCTTCGAGCTATAACACTCCTCAGCTTTGCCACAATCCAGGCTAGACTCCTAGTCTGTCTAGTACTGGTAGTAAAGATGAACTGCTGGGGAAACTAGTGTCAAAAAGGAAGGCTGGTCTCAGCTGAAGTTAAATAGCAAGAATTTCAAACCTCCTGATGTCCCTTCGCATCTGAATTATGCTATGATTATAAGTTGCAGATGATCTGTAGCAGGTTGAGGTCAGTGCAGCAGCTTCTATACAGGTAAATCATATCAGTGTACAGTGATTTCTTCAGCATATCAAGAAAAGTAGTAAAAAGAGAAATTATTAATCTTATTTTTCAAAAATTCCTCAGATGAAGCTATTAAGGAGTCCAAGTGGCCTGGTTTGAGGAGGACTCTTTGTTATAGATCATGAAAAAGTAAAAAAAAGGGAACTACTGAAATGATTTGCCTGTCTAACACAGGAAAAAAAAAGGGATATGTCCCAAAGCATATTAAAATATATAGTAGTGACGTGGATAGGGACAAGAACACGACCAAATTCATGACTAGCACAAATGTATCTATCTACCTATGTATGTATCTGGTGAGTAATATTATACATCGGCACATAAGCCCCAAGGCATCAATAACATTCCTAATTTGGGGGGTTAGATTGCTCACTGAGGAAGAGTCTTCTATGTTTAAAAACACATGTTATTTGCTTTTCTAGGTGCAGGTCTGTCAGAGTAGCTTTTTTGTTTTGGTTGCTTGAGTTTTCTCAGTTAGCAAAGTGTATCAACACTTATTTTCATGGCCAGATTTCTCAACAAGAAAGACTCCTAAAAAATGGATACCTACATTCTGGATTTGTTTTCTTCCTTCTGGAAGATTGTGCCCTGATTGGGACTCCCTTGGCAGAGGATACTTTGTCCACAGGTTTCACATAGACTATCCTTGCCTGTAAGTTCCTGTTCCAGTTACGGAACAATTGTTGAAGTGCTTCATAAATTGACATCTTTCTTTTCATGTGCCAGGGGATTTCTGAGACAGTCCTGAAAAGCCATTTCTCCTGCTCTGTGAGACACCATGCCCTGAGTCCTGTGGGGGGTTGTAGCATGTAGACCATGCCACTGAGCTCAAGGGGAGAGGAGCTGTCACTTAAATTGCAACCTGCTGCATTTAGTGGATTGCTTTTTGGGCTGTGGAGTAATGGGTAAGATGATGGATTCCTCAACTCCTGACTGCCCAAATATGTGGAAAAGGACATAATTGACATCTTTGCTAAGCTTGTGAGCTGATGCAGTAGCTACTTTGTTTATCTCTGGATTGACGTGCAGGTTAGTGCTAGAGTAGGGTTTGTTTTTGCAGAGCCAAGTGGCTCCAGCCTGTTGCGTCTATGGTGCCTGTATGGTCAGAGTGAGCCAGGCTCTGGGCCTCAGCTTCCCAGTCTGGTGCCTGGCTTGCTCTGTGCTAGGCACTGAGTGCAAGCTGGCATGGAGGCAGTATAAATAACCAGTCCTGAGATAACATGTCCATCATCTTTGAAAAACAGTATTTGTGTGCTAACATGGTTCTTGCAGAAGTGGGGCTATCACCTATTAAAAAAACATCTAAGTTTAGCTTGGTTGTCCATTTGTCATAGACAAGAGGAGGAGAATCTTGGCTGAGTCCTATTTATAGAATGGAATCATGGAATGGTTTGGGTTGGAAGGGACCTTAAAGATCACCTAGTTCCAAGCCCCCTGCCATGGGCAGGGACACCTTCCACT
>JANHGO010004556.1:0-24759 GCA_024606505.1 Aquila spilogaster | reverse complement strand
CTCATGGCGCTCGTCCTCGGCAGAGCCTCTTTCCGCAAAGGCAAACGTCCGGCTCCTGCTCCCACGAGGAAGGTCCAGGCCCTGAAAGCTGTTGCTGCTCTTCACCTTCATATAGTTAATTGTTCAGCATTTCACTGATTATTTTCTGTGAAATTCTATTGTAAGTTAAGCAGCTGTCATCTGTACTAGATACTCTGCTAATGGTTTGCAAAGGCAGAAACCAAAGCAATGTGATGGGTCCTTTGGAGACCTTTAAATTGTCCTGGCAACTTCATCCATTGTAAATTACTGACAATATATATATTAATATAAGTTTAAAATATAAAAATACAAAAGCTCTGAACTTGCAACTTGTATTTCCATTGGGCTTAAATTGGCAAGAAAATACAACTCAGTAATGACATTTCCTAGGCAGAGATGATTTTTTGTATTGTTTTATGTTGGAGATTTTCTGTAATCTTGTATATCTCTATTTATTACTCTTGATTCCTACTATCTCTGATATTTATTTAATTCCCTAGCTCTTTCTTTCCTCCAGTTCCTTTCCAAGATTTTTGCAACAAAGATCAGACCTACAGTATTATAGAGCTGCCAAAATCTCTGCCCAACCTTAAAAATACATGAAAGCATCTCCTAGGCACTAGTTTGGAAATGTATACAGTGTATATTGACAAATTCATTTCTCTGCTTCTACCTACCTCACTGTATCTCCTAGACCAGAAACTGTGAGGGATTTAGTATCACCTGAATCTGCTAGATACAGATAATTATTTCCCTAGCTCACCTGCTGGATTCCTAGATCTGTGTAATAGAAATACTGTTGGGATCAGCATCCTTCAGGTGCTGAGCCAGCTGCTTTTCAAGAGGTGTTTATACATGCCCACTATTCTAGGAATTTCATCCATTTTTTTTCTTCCAAACAGAAACTGATAATTGTGCTAAGATCATTTACTTGTTTCTAAGAGAAAATTTTCTAATTCTCCTATTTTGTCAAAAGAATCTACCCATGACAGTAGCTGTTCTTACATAGAAGGATGTGCATGGGAAGAGTTTTCCCTCTCTGGAGTACAGGAGTGAGATATGAAGCTTGAGAAGAAGTATTGCTGCAGGGCTCCTGGATATGAAATTAAGGATTATAACTAGAATGAGTTGTCTGGGTCAGAAACAAAGTACAAAGTTGAGACTAGATGGCTCCAGCTGCAGAAAAAGTAAGGACCTCCTGGGTATGAGGAGACTATTCTGCTGAGAGATATACCCTTAAAAATCTCCATGTAACTACAAGATTTCTCTGCTCTTACCCTTTGTGTTCTCTGCTGAATATTTCTTACTCTGCTCCATCTCTGGGATCACTTCTTCTACCTTGACATGTTCTGCCTTGTCTCCTCTGATTCTCCCAGTGACTTTCAACTTCAAGTCCTCCTGAACTGGTCCATGGGGAATCAGTCCTTGAGACCCTAACTATTACCAACCCTAATTATTACATAGTATATGTGGGGGAGCAAAAGGAAGCAAAATTTATGCATTCCTGGTCTCCAAAATATAATTGTGCGATATAAATGTTTATTTATATAAATATATAAATGTCCGATAACCGCAAGCATGAACAGAGAAGGGCATGCTTAACAGAAAGTTAAGGTTTGAGAAGCACTTTTTTGACTCCTATGACAATGTTTCAGATGGGTAGTTCAGATGGGCACAGATTGAGCTATAATCCTAAATGTTGTTGTTTTCTATGGACATTTCTCCTAGATCCTCAATATGAGTAGGAATTGTTTGGGGAAGAGGCCAGAAAATGCAAAGAAACATATATGTGAATATCTACCCAGGGTTTCTTTAATGTTAACATACACTTGGCCTCTTTTCACTTGATGTGTTCTGGAATATTATCTTTTTTTTTTTTTAAAAAAAAAGGGAAACAATTAAAAAAAAATCATAATTCCTTCACATGTAAATAAACCAGACTGAAGAGTACATTGCACTGAGAGGATAGGTGGTGCAATTCATGACTTGGAGAAATTGGATGCAGTGTATATCTTTCCCAGGACATTAAAATAATACTGTTAAGAGCTGGCCGGTAATGTTTTTTTTTTTTTTTTGTCTAACTGCTTTCTTGAAATAATCAATGAGATGTTATAGGTATTTTGAGATGGCAGGCCACTTTCAGGCAGGCAAAAAATCATGAATATGTTAATTAAAATTTTATCTGATGGAAAGATCATACAATGCACATTTGGATCCTAGACTGTAAGAAAATCAGTTAGTTAACATAGGAAGGTTAAAAAAAAACATAAATTTTGTGATTGGAATTTAATTTCTCACACACACGAGCTGTATGAAAAATTACTCTTGAACTTTACTCAGTAATATCAAAGAAAAGATCTGGAATTATGACAAATACTTGTTTATTTCTTTCCATGGTTGTAAGAATCTGGTAGGCTTTCATTCCTCTGAACGTTGAATGAGGTTATGTCCTTTTTCTCTCAAGGATCTATTGGAGCAGTTAGATCTGAAATTGAGCTTTAACAAAGTAAAAGCATTAGCAGAAAAAGCAAAGTAAAATTCCCTCTGCATTACTCTTCTGAAATAAGACTGTCCATGTACACTAACAGAAATCAATCTAGGAAAAAAAGAAGATGCCAAGGCTAGCATTCAAGTCAGTTGTATACCATCTTACTGAATCTGGAAGGTATTGTTAAATGAGAAACAATAATTAGTTGTCACTGTCAAGAAAATAAACCATTAGATAAAAGTGGCTGCTGAATATGTCTTTCAAATGAATGAGAACATTGAAGACAAGGTTCTCTGGACAGTTCATCATTTTTTATTTTTTTTTCCTGTAAATCCTTTTGCCATAGTTAGTGTGGCTCAGCAATTTTCCACACAGTGTGTTTAAAACCTGTTTATTGAAACACCAAATCCCATATGTAGCACTGATTCAAACAGCAATACTGATTATCTACCTGGATGACCCCAAGCCATTCTACGATTCTATGATTATGAAATGGTTCTTGTACAATGTCTTCAAGTGCTATTAATAGTTGTTTTTGTTCTTTTTTTTTTTCTTTTTTTTTTTTCTCCTTAAGTTAGATTTAATGAAATAAGCGCAGTTTAATTTCTACCAGGTATGAACTTCTTTCCAGTTGACAGAGTACACAAAGGGTTCAGGAGGATGTAACTGAAATTTTAATTTTGCAAGGTATTTGAATCCTTGTTTTACAACTAAATTTGGTAAAATCACCACTTCTTTTTGTCTCTATGGAAACTGAATTGATGTGTCTCCTTGATCATTTTTGCATGCTGTTTAATAACAGAACAGCACAGAGTTATACTTTGCAGGTTATCAGCACTGAAATAATTTAGACCTTTACTTTGTTTCATTATGAACAAATGCAGGCTTGCCAAAGCCTATTCCCACTGCTTTTCTCACTTCATTGTGCAGCACAGCTGTTTTAAACTTCCTAAAAGGATTCTAGGCTGATCAGCTGGTATTTATTGGCCTTAGAGAATATGCCAGGGGTACATACTTCTGAAGCTTAAGAAAAAAAGCAGTGTTTGTTGTTAAACAGTTTTGGAAAAAATGTTTTAACCACATTTAAGAGAGTGACAAATAACTGTGCTTTAAGAGAACAAATTTTAAAGAAAATTTCTTTTTGTTTTCTCAAGGAATGCTTTAGGAATGATGAGATTTGTAATCTTCCCAAAGAGCCATTACACCAAAAATGCTTTTATTGCTTTACTGGCTACTTGAGATTTCTTTCCTCCTTTAGCAAGACAAGCACGTATACTTCTGGAAGTTGATGGAAGAGGGAGGGAGGACAATGCACAAAATTGGTTCTGTTAGATTTTTAGGGATCCCAGCAGGGATCCTGTGGCATGAAGCAGGCTATCAAAGCTAAAGTTGGATAGGTAGGATGAATCTTATTGGTATTGGTGGTTGTTTTTTTTTTCATTTGTTTGTTTGTTTGTTTGTTTTTAAACAGCTGGTTCCCATATTGTTCTCAAGAAGACAACAAAAACTTTAGAGAGTCAGGAGAAGTCCCCTCTTCTTTTGCTTCCTTCGTTTTGTTTTGTTTTGTTTTTAACAGGCAGTGCCAACCAGTATTGAAATACTCCTGTAGTGAACTTCAGAAACAAAAACAACAAAAATGAAAAAAAAAAAGGATTTAACAATTAGTCTCATATTAGTCTAATTGCCCGCATACATATCTTGTTAGACAAAAAAGAGAAATCATGACTTATAAATCCAAAGGACTTGAGCAATGTTTGACATAATTAATTTTTTCCTGCCACCTGAGAGCACGTTTGCTGATGAGGTGTGCTTTTAGCAACCTGTAACTTCTAGTCAGATGAATAAAATATGTTTTTCTTTTAACTTCCTTGGATTTTTGTTCTGTGTTCAGCATGTTATTGAGTTAATCTTCCCACATATAGTAATGTAAGACCTTCATTACACCATTTTATAAAAAAACAGCAATATACGAGAGAAACAGTGACAGCCCATGGGATCTACTTTATGCCTAGTTGACATTAATAACTCAAACATTACACTACTATAGGACCAAAATGTAAACGATTTTTGTACAATATTAGATGTTCAAAATTAGAATAGATGAAGATGTTTGTTAATTACGCTTTACAGCATTCTCCAAAATGTAAAACATGCCTCTTACCAAGGGATTGTGCAGTCACATTTAAATGACATGTTTGAGAATGTTAAGAACTCTCAAGGGTGAAAAGTGATGTGGGGTTTGTAAGAGAACAATTCAGTCCTGGGATGCAGTGCTCCTCAATGTATATACACACATTGCACTCCACTCCTTGGAGGTTTTCATTTTCTTATTCTTTGCTTTGTCAGAAATCCCTGAGTAGTCCCTGTGGGGCACCATCTTGACAGAGAGAAAGGACAGTGTAATTCCTGAATTTCTGTTATTAAGATTCTGCAATATTTTTTTTTTTTTCCTACACAAAAGAAAGCTGAATGTAGTATGAGGAGAAATTAAATATGAAATAACATGGTAAAAAAAGAACCTAGAAATTGCTGTATTGAAACCTCAGCTCTTAATGATACAGAAGTCCTGCCTCCCTTTTGTTGCCATTGGAATCTTTGTATCACTAGTTCCTTCAAATGTAAAATGATTAATGTCATGATTAGCAGTTTACAATAAATTCATTATGTAGTGATAGCTGAAATATTTTTTTCCTTCCTTCCTTCCTTCCTTTCCAAAACTAGTTACAAATCTTACTCCTGCTCATAAATTTCTTTAATCTTGCTGAGAGTGCAAGAAACAGACTTCTGATTTTCAGCTTTAACTTATTAACAGCCAGTTATCTCCTATTTATTTCTGTGCCAGCATTGTTTTTCTGTATCTTCCATTGAGTACTTCATACTTTATGAAGAGCAGTCATGCCCCATTTTAGCTTTTGTTAGCCTATATTAGCCTATATTAAAAAAGCCAACTTCTTTTTCATATTTTGAATTTACTCTTCCCTTTTTTTTTTTATTGAATATTCCTTTATCATATGTATTGTAAAAACCTTGTCCAAGAAATTCTAGGATTTATAGGTTTTTTTAAAGTTTGTGGTACACAAGGAATGCAGTCACTGTTTTTCTCCTAAGTATTCTTCTATACAAATGCCTTACTTGTTTCATATGAACTCAGGAAACTAATGAGAATCAGTAACTCATATGGATGCTTCCAGGTATTTCTAATCTGATTAAACTAAAGGTTATCATATCTCTTGACAGTCTTTGTTGTCCTGTATTTACCTGCAATGTCTTTCACCCCAGTAGGTGTAGGAGCATTTTGTCTGACATGCATGTTCAAACTCATCATCTAAACAGCAGTAAAAGTTCACCAGAGCAACAAACTCTCCACATCCTTCAGATAGCTGCAGAACAAACAGTTATATTAAGAAGTTATGCTCTTAGCTGTTGCTTCCAGTGAACCACAGAGTTGTACATTACCCCAAGTATGAAATATTGCTCAAAATGAGATCTGCTGATGTAATTAGGCATGGTGGAGAAGATATATTGTGTGGCTTGTTAGTAATTCCCCCCAAAATCTAAAATTTCCAAAAAGCTATATGGATAGATAGAAATGGATAGATTATTTATCATTGTGATGATTTTACCTACTGTTTTTAAAAAATTGCCTGACACTAACCTTAATCTAACTCCTGGCTATGTAGAAGTTCTTAGAAGTGAAAAGAACCTATAATGGATATTGATGAAAGGTATATTCATACTTTATGCATTCTCATTCGGAAAGATCTTTGGTAATACTGGAAGTAAAAAAGCCTTCTTTAATTAAGCCAGAAGTTTCTATACTTGCTTTGACTGGCTGAGTTATATTTCTCTCTCTAATGTCCAAGATCTCCAATGATCTTATGCCTGGTGTCAACTTATAGGAGGGTATTTGTTGCTTAGATTAAGAATTCTTGAAATAATGAATTTTTAATAGAAACAAACTACGCTTTGGAGAGGCCTGATTAGAGGAGTTATTTTTCCTCTAACATGTATGAAAGTATTTGAAATTTATCACAAGAATTAACATAAGTATATAAGTACTTGAAAATAAGGTTTTGTGTTTCCTATCATGGTTGAATAAGCACAATTAGTCTCATAATACATAGGTCGCTCCAAAAGTAATGCATCGTGTTTATTTCCATGGAAATCGCAACAGATACAAAGAGCACAATACCACCATTTGATAGAGCAAATTCTCAGTTACAAAATGTTATTTTTCAGCACAGTCACCACAATTATCCAATTTGCACAGATGAACTGATGGAGACTCTCTTTATTTTGTGATGTGACAGCTGCACATGTCCATCTGGAACATATCTTGTCTTTCATGTCACTGTTGTCACTGCTGAAACACACCACATACCACCTCACTGTGCTCACATCCTTTGTTGGGTCTCCATCAGTGTTCAGCAAGAGTCAATGAGTGTCAATAGGTGCCATTTTTTTCTGCATGGAGGAATTCAATGACACATTTTTGTTTCATACCCACTTCCACATCAGACACCATTTTGTCAGATCCCTCTGCTACCAGCTGTTGTAAGACAACGAAATGTAACATAGTATTGGTGGGAAGGTTCAAATTTTACTCCCATACCACTAACATCCACCTCTGATGTTGTGGGCCAACATAATAAAATAGAAGGCATTACTTTCAGAGTAGCCCTTGTTTATGTAAGCATTGAGACAAAATGTTTGCAAACTAAGTGGTAAGGGCATCTTATCTTTAAGTCCGCTAGACATGAAATAAAGCTGTGTTTTCCAATAGGTGTAAATAGCAAGGCTATATTTTCCAATTGCAACACTATTATGTGGATTCAAATAATATAAGTTAAGAGCCAACAGAATGAGATACATGATGCATACTGAGAACTGTTGAACTCAGGGATGTAGTTTACAGGTTTGTGTTGGAGTTTTACAGCTTACAGATAAAAATAAGATGCTTAGAAATTATTCTAAGAAATTATTCTAAGAAATTATTCTAAGAGATTAGAAGAAATTATTTTGAGGAGAGATCTGTGACATCAGTCTTCATCTTACAAACATACTGGAGGGAAAGTTTGTAATCTTGCAATAAAGCCTACAGGAGCTTCTAGGAGTCTGTCTTTATCAGAAAATTTATTTGATGATCAGTAATGAGGAGAGTTAAGTTTATATGTTGTCATTTTATTATGCAAACATATGCTATATATAACTATATTACCTTTCATAATTTTAATGTGGTTGTTTAAAAGGAGAAATCAAATAGAGAAGCAAGAATTTAATGGGCCTATTTTTATCAGTATATTTTATCTAATAGTTTATGATGATTTATATGAGATTATGTGTCAGTAATTGGCATGCCATTTTAAAGAAAGTCTTTACATCTGGCATAGGCTGTACTGAGGACTGGATTTTAACGTCAAGAAAGATGCAATAAAACAGAGAAAAGTAAAAAGAGCCTTTCCCCCTAGTAATAAATCCAGACATAGAGTCCTGTTTCTGTTCCAATGACATCAGAGCACTGGACTGATACCAAGTCATTCTGAAATATGCCTCAAGGAAACATCTCTCCCCTCTCTGCAGTCATGAGATGTAAGAACTCAAGTTATAAGAATACATTTTAGTACAACAAATCAAATAAATAATCAATTAAACTTTTTCCCACAAACTAGAATCTGAATAACTCACGCTATTTGATTTATGGGCATGAATTGAAATTTCCTACAAAACCAGCCATTGTGTCTACTTTTACAAGCTAACCAGCAGCATGTGACTGTTTCTTCTATTTCTTAAGGGATATAAAAAGTCTCATTTAAAGTACTTTGTTTATTGTATGTCACATTTCATTCCATATGTGCTTATGCTGGGCTGTATCATATCAAGTTGACTTCTAACTGCAACATAAAACAGAGCGGGACAATAGCTTAGTATCTACCAACTTCTCCCTTCAATTACATGCTTTACCACTAGATATAACTGTTAATTTAGTTTCATCTGCGTTTGGAGGACACTTTTGGGTGCATTTGTTTAGGGTACAGACTCTCCTGGGTTCTACATATCGGCTGAGTCAGGTTCCACTTCTCATACTTTCTTCTGGAAGTTACCGGCCCCTCATTTTCACGTGCAGTTGCCTTCTAAATCCATTTTGACCAAGTGAGTTGGGTTAGCAAAGACTAATTTGTTTGATTTTCCTGAAATTTTTATGTAGGCCTTCCCCATTGTGGTGCAGCCAATAATGGTGACTTTCACAAGAGAAACAGGAACACAGCAGCCCCTGGAATTCAGTGGGCAAGTGCAGCTGTAGGCTATGGAAGAAGGAGGTAGCTAATAGAATGTGAATGTCCATTGTGTACACAAGTGTGTATGGTAAATATAGTAAATATGGTAATGTGTTTTAGTATTTTTGTGAATAATCATGAAGGTTCCTTGACAGACAAAATGAACTGGAGAACATACCCAGAACAGTGCAGTATATTCTACAATCAGCATATATACAGTGACAACGCAGCACAAACACTCTTTGTTTTAAATGTTGTCTTTAATTTTTTTTTTTTTTTTTTAATTAAAGAAGATAAAAACCCACGCCCTAGGAGGCTAGCCAATAGGTGTCATAACCAAACTCTCCTTTCTTTTTTTTTTTGTTACCACTCAACTGGCTAATGAAGTGGTATGAGGTGCCAAGGTGTCTGTTTTTAGGAAGTGTTTCTGTCTGTGGCTGTATGGTCCTGTTCTCCATTTCAGAATAAGATATACTTTGTGCGTAACACTGAAGGCATGCTTTTGAAATTGCAATGATCTGATAGCAAAAGCTAACACGAATCAACTGCATTTTAAATCCACCTCTACTGAATATGAAAGTTATAACCAATATAAGGGGACTCGTATATCATTTGCAGCACACATTAACTGTTTCACACTGGTAGACAGCTTGTGTCGTATATTTTTTCCCCATAAAATGTCTGCGTCAATTTGTAGTTCAAAAGAAACCACACCATTAGGATTCTTTGCAGCTTGTCTTTATTTTTAGTTTTAGACTAACTGAAGATTTGTAACACAGAAAAACGAATTCCAGACATGAATTTTGTATACACACGTTTTTCTTATTTTCTTTTCATATTTGCTTTTTCTAGTAATAACCAGTTTTTCTGTTTAGAGGTTCATCAGTTCACAGGAGGCTCTAAGTTGTAAAAGATGGGTTGATTCTTAGAAAGTTTGTATGCAAAGAAGTTTGTTTCCCCATGGGATCATACTGGTCTTCTCAGAGTAGTCCCTCAACAGCTGTCAGTCACAGTAAGAGTATTATGAATAATGACAACCATACTTCTATTGATGCATTGTTATAATATCTCAGGATAATCATCTCATAATAAATGTGGCCCATCAATACAGCTACCATGAAGAAAAAAAAGAAGGCATGGTCTGGGTTCTATTTTGCTCATCCTTTCGAAATGAAATAAATTTGGAAAAAATATTTTCAATTTTTGTCTCTATCTGTGGCACATCCATAATATTCTATTTTTTATCAGTTTGGGCAGTCCTAATTAAATTAGCTTGAAAAAGATCATTCCTTCATAACTCAGTCAGACATCTGAATGCTTACTGTTTCTCCTAGCCTCAAAAGTTCATTGAATTCTTTCCATTCCAGCTTCCCCCAAACAAGAAGAGATTTAACCAAAAATGTCCAAGAGGCTGAGAATCTCAAGCTGTGAGTAGATGAATAAAGATTTCTTCAAGCAGGATGAGTAGGCTTAAATGCCATTCAAACATATGGTGAAACAGTTTTCATGATCACCTGATTCCAAATGCATTAAGGGGAGCTATTCCACTGATTTCATTGGGTTTGAATCAGGCCCTATAAAAGGTAACTTCAAAATGCTTTCAAAATAAATGCCATCTAATGGAGGATCCTTTCCAAATTAATGTGATCTGGTTTGTCCAAGAGAGTTAATTTATACTAGATTGAAAGCCTAGTTTCACACATCTGAGTATTCCTACGAACATTCTGGGTTAGACCTTCAGCTGGCATGTATCAAACTGAATTCCATTAGGATCTCTATGTGTGACAATTTCCATCTGGATCATACTTTTGGAACCCATGTTCTAAATCTTTGGAGATTTTCTCATCATGTATCACTGCATTTTTCTTGTTTGGTTTTTCAAGTGTAAGTTGAAGCAAAGCACCAAGTCCAGGAAAACGGCCTGAACTTCTTTGTATATGTGAGGAAAGACAATGGAAATTACTTGAAAAGCACTGCAAAAACTTTTCAGGAGAAATCTGGATATCAAATTGTTTCCAGTAAAATTCTCCTTCCATGCAAAGGAGATTGTTAACAACTTGGATGCAGCAGCCTTTATTGTGCATACTTTGAAAAAATATCAGCCACTCCCTTGTGATTAGTTTCACCAGGACTGATCTCTGACAGGATCTGTCAGCCAGCAGCGTGTGAATTTTAAGCACATATCAGATTGTTTCAAGGAGAGAGAAAATGCTGAACTTCAGAGCAACAGCTTGTATTGTAGAATACAACTTTGCTTTCCTAAAGTAGGTGGGATTTTGTTGGTTTTTTTTTTTCAATTTATTAATTCAATTTAATTTTGCACCTGGGTTGAGGCAATTGCAAGCACAGGTACAGGTTGGGTGGAGAATAGCTTGAGAGCAGCCCTGAGGAGAAGGATTTGGGAGTGTCAGTTGATGAAAGATTCAACATGAGCTGACAGTGTGCCCTCGCAGCCCAGATGGCCAACTGTATCTTGGGTTGCATCAAGAGAAGTGTGACCAGCAGGCCAAGGGAGGTGATTCTGCCCCTCTACTCTGATCTTGTGAGACACCACCTGAAGTACTGCATCCAGTTCTGGAGCTCCCAACACAAGAATGGCACGGAGTTCTTGGAACAGTCCAGAAGACTGCCACGAAGATGATGAGAGGGCTGGAGCACCTCCCCTGTGAGGACAGGCTGAGAGAGCTGGGGCTCTTCAGCCTAGGGAAGAGAGGGCTCTGATGGGACCTTATAGTGGCCTTCCAGTACCTGAAGGGGGCCTACAGGACTTTTTATAAGGGCAGGTAGTGACAGGATGAGGAGAAATGGTTTTAAACTGGAAGAGGGCAGATTGAGACTAGATATTAGGAAGAAATTCTTTACTGTGTGGGTGGTGAGACACTGGAATATTTTGCCCAGATAGGTTATGATGCTCTCTCTCTGGAAGCATTCAAGGCCAGGCTAAATGGGGCTTTGAACAACCTGGTCTAATGGGAGGTGTCCTTGTCTATAGTAGGGTGATTAGAACTAGATGATCTTAAAGGTCCGTTCCAATCCAAACTATTCTATGATTCTATGATTCTATTATACAGCATCAATCAAACATTGACATACTATGAAAAACAATAAATATTCCTGCTCTCTTTTCCAAATTACTGATGTGTCTTGATTAGAAATCAAAGCAGATTATAACTTTTGAAAGCCAGTCCTTAATTTGTTCTAAGAAGTAGTGTCATAAATACACATTTGCTGCATTCTTTACAAGTAAGGAAGCACGGGAATAATAAAGAGATCATGAGCCTGAAAGCAAACAAAAATTCCTGCAATCTAAGTTATTTATAGTTCAAGTGCTAAAATTGGCTCAAACAAAAAACACGTTGCCATTTCTTATTACAGTTTCTCATAAAAATAAAGAAGAGGGATGGATGTAGATGGTACAGTTATGGAATTAGTCACATCTGCCGATGTCACCAAATTGGATGAGGCACGGTCAAAAGCCTTTCGTGTTCAATACATACCAGATTTAGAGTTAATTCCACAGGACCATGCAAGTCTTACTAAATCATCACTCTTCAGGTCTGCATGATAAACGGCCTTCAACACTAAAAGTATAAAGTGCATTTGTTGAAAATGCACGTAGATACAGGTTCAAAAATCTTTTGATAAAGTTGTACGTGCTTGACTATTGCTCAGTCAAAAAAGTGCTTGACTACTTTTTAGAAATGTGTGTAAATATACTTCCTCTCCTTAGGCTTAATACACAATATCATGGTAGCTGATGAATTCCAAGCAGGCTCCCAGTGTGTTAGGCACTGTCAGAAACATTATTAGGCTTAAGATAAGTGATGAAGTTGTACCTTATTGCTTCTACTTTGTTTACTACTCACTTACTGCTGCTTACTATTATATTTTTCAGTCAGTAACTTTGATTCTAGATCACTTTCCAAATACAGAAACTTTCATTAGTACTGCCACTGCAGTACATCTGAGCTTGGTGGTGTCAAGCAGGGCAATTTTCTGTAATAGCCTATCTTTTTTTTAATTTGTTAGTAAGAGAAATGGGAAGAGAATCATAATGTTTCAATTTATTATTGAATTTATCATTTATTTATTTATTTATTTATTGTAATATATTATCAGACCAGGCTAGATGGAGCTTTGAGCAACCTGGTCTAATGGGAGGTATCCCTGCCTATAGTAGGGCAGTTGGAACTAGGTGATCTTAAAGGTCCCTTTCAATCCAAGACATTCTATGATTCTATGATTATTCTCTTATTCTTACTGTAATTGTGTTTCTTTTGTTAACTTTCACCAAATGCTGCTCCCTGATTTTAACAATACATTTTAGTGTGTCCCATATGTACACATCTGATCAACACTTCTATGTTAAAGGTACCTCTGGTGAAATCACAAGTTTCTGCAAGTTTAACCCATATTATAAAGTACAGTTTTGAAATAAAATTCAGGCCAGTAGCCACCTCCAGTTTAATGGTGCTATTTTATTCTGCAAATTTTCTCCTTTTTTTTTTTTTTACAGTTTCTCTCTACATTGTTAAAAGCAGTCCTGAGCAGTTGAATAAAGAGAAAATCACAAAATGCTGATGGGTGAGAAAAAAGCAAAGGTAAACCCTGGAAACCTTGTGGAGGCAAATCTGGAAATTCATAAAGGATCATAATAAGTAAATCTCTCTTAAAGTCAGAAGAAAAAGTATGTTTGTTTTTTTCCTTCATATGGTTTCCAGCATGAATTATATTCATGCAGAAGGTATTTGGGGATAGACATAGGAATTTGCTCCTGCCCACCACCTACTCCTCCAGGGACCTAGACTGTAAATTTATGGAACTCAAATTTTAAATAGGTGAGATAATTTTAGGCTTAAATATGCAGTGAATTAGAGTGCATTGGAGAGTTCCTTCATGATTTAATATACCTATACCAATGCGATCATTCTCATTCATTCCTGTGGACAAGATTTTCAACCTACCCACTCCTTTATGCACTTGCAAATTTGCACTGACGAATATACCTACTCACATCCAGCAGTGCAAACATTTGTGTACACTCTTGACCTGCTGCTCAAAACAACCAGTACACAAGTGGGAGAACCAGCAGTGAAAAGGTAATCTATTCATACATAATACCACATATTTGCCCAGATGTTAGATTCAGTCAAGTCTGTAGCCTTACATACATGAAAGAAGAGTTTTGTACTCATGTATCTTCAAAGGCCAAGAAAAGACCTGGCTTCAAATATAGTCCCTACTAATTCAGCACTAGCACAATTTCGCTTACATACATAAACTTAATTGATGGTGTAGACTGGGAATGGAAAGGCACAAAACAATTTTAAAATATTTTAAAAGGTCTTATAATGCATACCGGCTAGAAACTGTAATGTGCATTTTATATTACTAAGCAGTCTGCCTTTTTTCATCTCCCTATATACTCTGGGACTAAATAAACTCGTGAGTCCATTATATATACTTATGAAAATACACTTAAAACAGTGAACAAAATCACTCTGAAGCTGAAACAAGTCAAGACACTGCTCATCTCTTACTGGTTTACCTAGTATGGACTTCTATATGAACTGTATATAATTTCTTTACTCAGTAACAAGCAATAATATTTATGATAATAACATTTTTGGTCAACAGATGTATCAGTAATGTTTTTCAACATTGTAATCAAGCTCTGAGTAGAAGTTAGTGTTCTAAGACTTGCAGTTCAAGTCACATTTCCATTTTATTGCAAATACCAGTCCAGCCAAACTCAAATGCTACAGCTGACAGCATGTCCAATCCCCAGCCTGCAGGCTGCATGTGGCCCTGGACAGCAAATATTGCAGTCTCACAAGATTGTAAATTTTTAATATTATTATGTGTTTTTTAGTGATATTTTTCACGAGCTGATTGCACGTACTTTGAGTGAGGACTGCATAGGCAACAATGGAACAATGTGGAGGGGAAGGCGCAGAGGAGCTGCTTGCTAAATATTCTACCACTTTTAATTAGTAAGAAGGAAGAGGATGAAAAACCTAGGTGTCTGGAACAGCCAAGTCCATATTACTGTGCTGATTATAGATGAAAGTCTCTTTCATCAATATGCTTTTATCCTACCACAGAAATTCAATCTTTAGATAAAGGCCAAGGAAAAAAAATCTTACTTCTTTACTTAGTAGTCAAGGAGTCATCACAAAATATATTGTTTTAGAGTTAATTTTAACCAAGTGACAAAACTGTTACAGAAGAGAAACTCATAAGTAATATCCTCTGATATAAAGATTAGTGCATTTTAATTAAATACATGGATAAACAAATTTAGATCTATGATAAAAACTGTTTTATTACTTCAAAGAGTGCACATTTTGAGAAGCTTAGGGAATATTTAAGGGACTGGAGAATTTAGGGTCTTAAATGCAAAAGACAAATGCAGTAGAGATCCCTTTAAATAAGACATAGAGACATATATAAAAAAAAAAAAATGCAAGTTGCAACCAAGTTGAGAAAAATCTTTTAAAAGTAGACTCCATATCCTGGTAACTGACCCAAAATTTTACCAACATTAGGGTTTTTTTTTGTTTCAAAAATATCAAATAGCATTGGTCCAAGAGTTCCTGTTAAATATATAAAAAAATAAATGTCAAAAATATCTCTTTTATACCTCTAATGGGGTAATACCTCTACCCCATGCCAGACAAACCACTTTCTCAGCCCACAGCACTATGAGTATCCACTATGTAAGAAATCAGCTTATCAGTACTCAGTTTAAATGATCTGACATCCTTCAGCAAAGCCTGTGAATAAGGGTGAAATTTGAATGAGGGTAACATTCAGGAAGACTGAATTAAAGCAAATTTAGGTCTTATACTTTAAAAAGAAGAAGAAAGATTTGAGAATTACCTACATTCAGCCTCATGATAATGACTAGACAGATACTGAGACTTGTAATTGAACAATCAAATTGTAAATGCTTAAAAGATAATAAGATGAAAGAGCATATAAATTTGTCAAGAGCATATCATGGCAGATTAGTTTAATTTCCTTCTTTGAAAGGAAGTGAACCATCAGAAGAAGTAAGAGACATGATGCACCTTGACTTTAGTAAGGCTCTCCCTTTGATATCCTATGAGGAAGTTTGAAAAATATGGCCTATAACGAATTAGTGCAAGCTGATCTAAGAAAGTACTAGTGATAACGATCAGTTATTCTAGACAAACTAGGAGGATATCCAGGAGGGGGGTGAATAGTGCACTTATGAAAACAATGTTGTAAAGACCAGTGTAACATGAAAATTTTGGTACAAACGAGCTAAGATATTTGACAATGGGGAAAATACTGACGCATTTTGTTTCAAGAGTTTCTAGACCAAATATTCTGCTTAGGAAATACTGAAACAGTTGAATTTAACATATTTTAAAATCACCTTCACCTCTAAAAAAATGTATAAGTATGTCTTAAAAAGATTATAAGGTTTCAGAGCCTAAACTGAAACAAAATGTCACATCTCTGTCATCAAAACAAAAATACTTTTCCCCATACTTTCAACTGCAAATAAACTGGAGATGATTTAAATGTTGCTCTAACAAGGCTAAAGATCAGTTGGTTTTATATTGCCAAGAATACCAGAAAAAATTAATCAGCTTAACTCTCTGAGCAAGATTTGAATGGACTGTTAAACAAGCCTTTGTGAGTATACAGACAGCTAAGCACTGGAACAAGACAGAAAAAAATCATAGAATATTAGAATCATGAATAGTTTGAGTTGGAAGGGACCTTAAGATCATCTAGTTCCAACCCTCCTGCTATAGGCAAGGATACCTCCCACTAGACCAAGTTGCTCAAAGTCCCATCCAGCCTGGCCTTGACCATTTCCAGGGAGGAGGCATCCACAACCTCACTGGGAAAAAAAAATGTCATTGATGTTTTCTGAAATATTAATCAGAGAACAAATACTGAAGATGAACAATCTCGTTGTGTCATTTTGATGTTGAGTTAAAGCATGAATCCAACAGTCTTGAGATCTTACCCAATCTTGTATTGCCACTTAGTCTTTAGCTTCCTTGACAGTGAATGCAGAGGTTCCAGTTGTTATGCTTTCACTATCCTCTCCAAGGATATCAGGGTCAGAAGGTAAGCTCATGGTATTGGGTGTACACCCTTTGAGTCAAGATTATAATTTGCATTTCAGTTACTTCAAAAAGCTATAGATTTCTAGTGAAAATAAGTGTTTGAAATGAATTAAGCCCTGTTAAGTGCAACAGTGGCATATTACAGTGTAAATCTCTTGAGAGGGCTGAAAGAAATAAAAAACACTAGTGTAGTTAAATGTAAAAAAATCAGTTCCAGTTAACAATGTTGTGCCTCTATACATTAGCAGTTACTTCTGTAAATTTCCATATTACAAGGATAAACCTTGCAGTGAGTAATAACATGTATATCCAGGACATCAATTCATTAGAGATAGAAAGACTTTTAGGAAAAGTACTATTTAAGTAAATCCAAAATGCTTCATGTAGGCATGGCCAGAAGAATAACTGTGTCCAAACAGAACTGACAGAGAGAGAAAGAGAGAGAGAGAAAATGAATGAGAGAGCATAAGTAGGTACAGTGTAATATACAATATAAAAAAAAAACAAACTTCAGGTTGACTTGGAGTGACACAAGTGCAACAGGTCCTTTTAGCAATCAGAGACAAGATTCGATCAGTCGAAATGCATGGTAACAGTTACAGTTAGAAGCATCAAACAGATTCAAAGATTTGGGGAAAAAATATGTAACACCTTTTAAATGTTGTTCGAATTTTAATTCTGTACTTGTGATCAGTACTTCTTGTGAAATTGCACTTCCAAGTAGAAGATAAATCCTTTTTTCTCCCTAGAGAAGAATTTACTTTTGCCATCATTTCTTGCCTCCAGTTGCTTCTGTCTACTCCCATTTGTTGAATTCCTAAGAATATTTGATGGAATGAGATTAAGAAGAAATTAGGGGGAGCCATATTATGCGTCTGAGTAACTTGGCAAAGAGTTTGCAGCTAATTGAGATATTTTACTGGCTAAGATGCCTTGGCCTCTTGCCCAGTCATTGGACCCCTTGGAATAAGCTGTAAGATCATTAGTTTTCAGGTTGAATACTAGCTGACCTTTGAACTCCTCTTTTTCTGAGAATAAAAAGAATTGCCTGGTCCCTTTAGCATGGGAGAGCAACACTTTAATTCTGCTGTTTTTCATTCCCTTGTCTTTTGTCTAAATCATGTACTGCTGCTGCTTCTTTTTTTCTTTTTCCTTTATTTTTTTTTTTTTCACAGATGACTGACTGACCTGTAAATGGAGATTAAATAATTTCTTTAACAACTCTGGTGGATTACTGGGCTTACTTGTTGCTTTCTTGTAGGTATACTGGAGTTATTCCAGATTTTAAAAACTTCTAATCTCTATTATCACTTTTGTCTTTTCTTGGTCTTACATATGAGTTGGGGTTAGAAAATTTAACTTAATATGTGTAGTCATACGTATGGATCTATGTTCACCATCCATAATTGTGTTTCTTTTGTCTTTGCTTTCCATATGTAGGCCAATAATAATTTTCAGTGTTTGGTTCTTCTTACTTGTTACACAAACTGATACTTTATGTACTATTCAGAATGCATGAAGTACTAGTTGTAAAAAGGTCAGAAAAAACTAAGAAAATAACCAAGTTCAACACAGACAAAACTCTGAGTTTATTATTTTAGGGTGTTTTTTTAATTTCTTTTCTCCGTCTCCTACTGGTTTCATAACCATGGTTCCTTCATAACCAAGGATTCTTCTTTGATGACTTATGACTTAGAAAACCACATTCCTTCATTGCAATAATATCTGAGGAGTGTAGTGAACCACGTTTTTTTGTGGGACTGTTCTTTTAATGTTCACAGGCACAAATATCATTTTCCTCCTTCCACAGACAACAAGAATTCAACATGTTCTCTGCAGTCTGAAGCAGCAGTATAGAGTGGTTACTTTTCTTCATCTGACAGACAGACTTCACAGTTTCTGTTCCCTGCAATACTTCCATCACTGGATTACCTGGTTATCTCAGGTTTCAGAAACTTCAGTGATCTTGTGATACTCAGCAATCTCTTTTTCTTTGTCCAACAGGAAATTACACTTTTTTATTCAGTTTAATTAATCCTGAGTGTTTGTTTCTGCATAATAAGAGAGATTCAATACGATACAACTAAGATGGAAGCACTTAGGACCCCCAGCACTTATGCCTCCTAGCCCTTCACAGTAAACATGACTGGCCTGTCCATGGGGCTGTTACACAGGTAAGGCAGCCAACATTATCATCTTCTTCTGATATGCCTCATGTATAGCAATAATAGCAGTGGTATTTGTAGGGAGCTTTCTCTGGAACATGGTGTTGGATCAAGGACGTGACAGAGAAGCACGTAGTTTTTAGATACTCGTCAAGTTTGAGTGCTGAGTTATTTATCTCTGCCTGTCAGCAGTGAAACATTATTGATGTGTGCAAGGTCAAAATCTCTAACGCGAATGTGCTGAGGAACATGAAACAGGGAAGTGAGAAGAGTGATCAAAAGCTATCTATATACACTTCTGCATGACCCATTTAAGTTATTGCTCACTTGTTTTGCCTCTGGCCCTTGGTAGCTAAAGAAGGTATCAAACTACAGGCTTCCAAGTGAGGGAGTGGTTGCTCGTAGTATCTGCAAGCTGCTTGATCTGCACCCACAAAAAATTCATCGACAATATCAAATTGAAGGATATAATGCATAGGAGGGCAAGCCTGCTATTCAGAGGGACCACATGCAAGTTGGGGAAACAGGCTGACAGGAATCTTGTTGAATTCAGCAGAAGAAATTGCTTAGACCTGCAATTACCTGGTACAAAAGTACAGTCTGGGGACAGACAGAATGAAACTTCACAGAAAAGGCCCTGAGTATTCTAGTGAACAAAAAGTTGACCATGAACAAGCAGTGAGCCCTCGTGGCAAGGAAGGACAACAGTACCTTGGACTGTGCTACAAAATGGATTGCCAGTGAGGAAAATGATCCTTCCCCTCTATTCAGCACTAATGAGACATCTTGAGTGTTGGATCCAGATCTGGACTCCCCAGTACAAGTGCAATATTGCAGCAAGTCCTGAGAAGGGCTGTGAAGATATTTAAGGAACTGGAGCATCTGAAGATGCTGAGAGAGATGAGACTGTTTAGAATGGAAAAGAGAAGATCTGGATGGGTTTGATCAATATGTATATATAGTTGATGAGGTGTGGTAAAGAAGATGGAGACAGATTCCCAGTGGTCCCCAAAGGTCAAGAAGCTGTTGGCATAAATTGGAATACATGATGCTTCATTTAAATATAAGAAAAAATATTTTTTACTATATAGATGATCAAATACAAGATGACTGGATGTGGAATGAGAATCAGTTCTAGGTAGCCTTGCTCTGAGCGTGGGAATGAGACTAGACCATCTCCACATATAGTTTCCAGCTTTGGCCATTCTCTGATTCTGTGACTCTGTTGAGGCCTCCCCAGCAGAAAATAAGACACTAAAATCCTGGAGCAATTATAGGGAATCATAAGGGGGTTGGAGCACATGACATATGTAGAGAAGCTGAGAAAACAGATTTACTCAATGTTAGGAAGAAAAGGCTGAGGGTAGATCTTGCTGTCTTCAACTGGTAGAGCGTAAGTCATAGTAGAAGCAAACTGCTATGAAGAGATGCACAGTGCAAAGGTGAGAGGCAGTGGATGCAAACGGCAACAAGGCAAAAAGATACTGGGAAGTAAAAATATCACAATTAAGATGGTCAAACGTTTATTTGAACTGTTGTACAGTGAGGTTGTAGAACCTCCATCATTCATCCTTGCAAATATTCAAAATTTGACTGGACAAGGTCCCGAGCAATCTCATTTAAATTGCCCCTGCTTTCACTGAAGGGTTAAATCAGGTGATCTTCATAGGTTCCCTCCAATCAAAATTATTCTGTAACTACATGATTTTATGAATGTAGGTGAAGCAATGTGCATTGTGCTTTGCTCAGAACTTGTTGATGGGCAGCAAGATTTATAGGGAGGCTTCCCCACGTCTCAGCTAACACTAATGCAGAAAAGTGTAGTCCTGCTTCTGAGTTTTGCATAATGTATTTATTTCCTTTTACAGTGATGTAGTTGTAGTCAGGTTAACACTGTTCCTTAATAATTAGGTTTTTTTACCTTGTAAGACAGTGTTTCTGGCAGATTATATCAGTTTTCCTGCCTTTCATCACAAGAAAATGTCACTTGTCAATATAGTGTACTGAAAAGTTTAAAAATATAGGAGACTGAAGATTCATGGGAAAGAGTTTGTTTGGTTTACCTTTGGCCAAAGGAAACAAAAATATGTTATTTCAAACATACTAAACATTTTGTTGTCTTAATAGTCAACATATACAACCTTTGTGATTCAAGGATTTACTGTAGCACCACAGATTACACTCTCACTGTATCCACTAGGAACGTAAAGATGATATCAAAACTTCATAAGTAAGACACAGATGACTTCATATGCGTATAATTAAAGAGCTATTTACCCTTGTTATCACAGAGTCCTACAGGACAATCCAGAGGTTATCAGTACAATGTTGCTGTATCTATTCTAATTAAAAAGACTAGGGATGTTGTGCAGCAGTGAGGTCAACAGGCTTGATATCACCTATTTTCCTGCTAGTGGAGGCTGTTTTAGCTTCCAAAACGTGGTGGTGTCATACAAATTTCCAGTTTGAGGTAGACCCAGAAGTCAGTGTTCTGACGTCAATCAAAGGAAAAAAAAGCAGGGAAAATGCTAGTAGGACAGATCTGTGCCACAGAAGAATTTAACATTTCATGTGTATGAGTGATATTTCTTTAGTGCAAAGAATCATTCCTGTGCACACTAAAACTTAATAGTGTAGTCTGTTCCTACTCTCCTGAGTTCATTAACACTAGTAATAACCTGCTGTCTATTACTAGCTGTAGGAGATATGAAAAATAAAAGCATTTTGGTACCTCCTATTTGCCTTTCCTGTAAGAAATAAAGGCTACAGATGAGCTTATTACCTGTCTTTAATTGTATTTACCTAGTGAAAATATTTTAAAAAATAACAAATGAGTATGTGAAGGATTAATTATTATCTTCATTTTTGGTATTGAAATTTAGTCACACAGGGAGAAATAGCTGAGGAAAATATCCAAATTTTGAGCAGAGCTGAGTATTGACCTGGTATCTGTTGAGGCTGAATCAGGATTGTCTGGATTAAAAAAGATTAAGACCGTCTGGAGTGTGCAGAGAAGCCCCATGGGGCAGACAGGAATTTACTAGTTGAGCGCCTGATCAATGGAATTCCTATTTCATAGCACTTTATTTTTATGTTTTTATTTTTTGTAGAGAATGATACTGCATCACTTCAAAATTAAATACAAATAAAAGCTGATAATACATAAGCATGTTAATTGATTGCTTTCTGAGGTTGTTTGGGAGCAGGTAAGAAGGGGGGAAGATTGGTGTGCTTAAGTAAGCTTGGGTGCTTATCAACCTGGCAGCAGAGCAAAAAGGGCAGAAAAAATGAGGGACAAGTAAAGAGGTATCATCTTCTGCTGAGGAGTGCAGAAGGTGGTTGGTTTTTTTGGGGTTTTTTGTTTGTTTGTTTGTTTTTTGCATGAAGAACAACCTTAGGCCGGCAGGAGTTTTTCATTAAAACTGTAGTGCTGCTTTCAGAATAGCTACTTGAAAACACTCACCTCAAAAGCAAAAGGGACATCTACTTTGCCTGTCTCAAACAAGGTTGGAACAATTCTCTCTTCCTGAAAATAACTTGTTTTAATCAGAATAACTATTTCACTCTCTTCTGATGGAGCTGTTTCACTGTATACTGTTTCAGCTGCATCAGAAAGAGGCAGGTTCCAAAACCAACTCACCGGATCTCAGAGTAGGGAGATGTAAGGACAAACAAGCCAGATTAGACCAGGTGTCTAAGTCTGGTGATGCGTGTCCCAAGTACTAAGAAACTTCAGCCCTGATTAACTAACATTTCCTGTCAGGAAAGATTCTGTCAGTACTGCTGTTCTCACTAATTAAATCTCCACTGAAATCCACAGAAAATAAGCTTTTGTCTATTGGAAGCTGGAAATAAAACATTTGCTAGGGAAGAGGACAAATTTTCTGTGCCAGTTTGTCACCCCACTGCTGAGAAACTAATAACAAATCACAAAGAACCCCCCCAGTATCTTAGTCCTTTCTGAACACAGTGACACGTGCATTTGAATAAAAAATGTGTGCTTTGTGCTGTGAATGTTTTTTGGTAAAGGTAACTAATTTCACACAGCTTTCAACTAGTTAGCTAGGAATGTGTACCTCCAGGCACAAGTTTTCTGGGATGGGATAGATCTGTTCGATTCTAATGCCAAGGCTTAACTTTAAGGCTTGCCTAAACAATAAAATTATTGTTCTAATTGTTCAGGAGGTAAAACCTCCACAGGACTGCATCAGCTCCACCTTCCACACCTTCCACAATGTGAAACAGAAATTTGCAGAAGGGAATTCTTGACACTGAGATGTCGACAGTTGCAAAAACAAACAATAGAAAAAAATCTACATTAAAAGATCGCTGTATTATTACAGAAAAATATTGATTAAAAACATATTCTATTATCCATTGTACTTTCTACTATTTAAGCTATTTGTTTAAGTTTTGTGTCTGTCTGGGAGGTAAAATCAATTTGCTTCCAATTCTATTTAGTGTTGATTTTTCACTTCCTGCTTCTCACCATGAAATCGGTGTTGTTATCTTTGGTTTCCTCACTCTCCATGAGATGTTTAAACAGAAAGCCACAATATTTTTTTTTAAACTTTTTATAAAACAAGTCATGAAATGTCTTCTGCCCTAAGTGATTTTTTAAGCCACTATGCTACAATATTTCCAAGTAAAACCCTAAGATGATCATCATCAAAATCATTTTTATGGACATTTATAGAATTACTCTATAATTTACTTGCTAGGATGACTACACTGCGTCCTCCACAGTGTACTGAACAGTTGCAGTTTGGGCCTTGAATAAATCAATATATAAAATCATTAAATCAGAAATTAATCCTGTGTGGGTATTGAAGTAACAGTATAAATTTAAAGCTGATATTCACCTTCAAATAACTTGGAAGTGAAAAAACTCACAGCCTACTGCATATTGTCATATTAAGGATCAGTTTTACTTTAATTCCAAACAATTATTTCTGTTCAGTGTTCATTCATAAAGAACAATAAACACTAAGTGAGGGACTGGGAGCAAAGTATGTTTCCTTTGTTTGCATAATCTACCTGCAAATTGTTAGGCCCAATGTGGGAAATACATTTTTACATCACTGAGATGTCAGAGTGAATTGATGAAAGAAGCTCCCTTCCCACAGAAAATACTCTAAGTTTCTTTTGTCCACTCAGAAAATAATACATTTGGCCATTCAACTGTCTGATCTGATTTTAATGATTGAAAAGAAAATATTCTATACTGCTTCAACTTGATTAATGAATGCAATTTTGGTGTTTAAAATTTTCCCATTGATGTCCAATTGTTTTCCAATGGAATCTTAGGTTTTTTTTCAATCTTAAAACCTTTGTTTACACTGAGTTTTATTCATGCTTAGACTAAGAAAGATGAGTAATCCTTGCAGGTTACATAATTTTGTCTACTCTTTTGTAATGTGTTTGGAGGAAGTACCCTGTTAACAAATAATAAGAGAAAGATATTGGCTGAATAAAAAACAATAGGGCAACTCTGGGAAATACTTAGGAAAGTTCTGTCATAGAGGTAGGAGAGCTTCAAATATGACTATAAGGAAGAGAATTAATTGGGAGTTATAACCTGCCATACTTCTATTCTGAAGGACAGATACTCCCAAAGGAGCAAAAATCTGTATGCATGAATGACGTTGGTTTTGTTAGAGCTGTTTTAATGAGTATGATTAGTTAACCCTCCCTAAATT
>JANHGO010004555.1:0-24760 GCA_024606505.1 Aquila spilogaster | reverse complement strand
CGATGCGCGCCGCACGCCCGGCCCCGGCTGCGGGCAGCGCGGCTCTCGCCCGGTGCCGTCCCGCCGTCGTTTCGGGCGCGGCCCCCTGCGGTCTTCGCCCTGCCTGCCCCGCTCCATTCCTCTCCGCCCCCCGCGGGGCGCCGCGCTCAGGCTTGTTGGGGTGACCCTGGGACTGCCTTCAGTCTATTTTTATGTGAGGATTAATACTGAAGGATGCGGGAAGCCACTTACGTGTAATGCGATCTTGCTCCAAAGTTTTGCTTCATAACAAAACAAACAGGTACTTAAATAGTAGATGATTAAGTAATCTGCTATTTGCAGCCGAAGCAGAAATCACGTTTCGTATTTATCACATCAAGGGAACATTTTCTCCTGTGAAGTAAAGAAAAATCCGTGCGATCCTTATGCAGTCTTTGTGCAATAAATTGGTATCGCGTTTCTGAGTACAGAATGTTTGCGAGCAGCAGTCCCGAGATCCCGCATGGGCAACACGATTGCATAGACGTGTAAATAGGGAGGGCAGCGTTTGGTCCGTCAGCACCCAGTGGGATTGGGGTGGACTCTGCAGCCTCTGCTTCATTTGCTGGTCTGAGAGGGACTTCTACCCAAAAAAGAAACTGCAGATCTGCACTGTCAGATCAGAGAGGCAGCACAGGGAGATGTGAGGCAAGTAAACCTCAATCAGATAAAAAGAAACTGTTCTTTGTACAGCAAAGACCCGTGTGGCCGCAGCCAGGGGATTGAATACGGCTCTTACAGTTTCAATTAAGGTAGTTCACATTTTCATTAGGCAGGAAGAGAGGGATACGCTTTTCCCTTTCCGAGGGAGTAGGTGAATTAGAGAATTGGAAGAGATGTCACAGCTTTCCATGGCAAAGGCCAACCCTGCTGAAGTCAGAGGTCTCCCTTGGGAACAGCGCAAGGAACCGGAGGTGTTCATATGTCAAAGGAGCTGATACCATACAGGATTGCCAGAAAGACCAATGGTCTGTCAGAACTAGGGTTCCTAATTGCTTTTGAAAATCCTTCTGGGAGCTTGATGATGTCTTGGTATTTAAATATCCCCCCCCCAAAAAAAAATAATCTGTTCCTTGGTCCCTAGCCAAACTCCTCCTCTGCTTATCTTGGCCTTTTTTGAAGTGACGAGCCAGGCAGCGCAAGGGGTAGGGACATGTTTGCGTTTGAGCATCATCTCTGCTGCTCCAAAAACGTGAGACAATGCTGAGGATGCATGCAGCTTTGCGTTCATTCATTTTTTTCTAATGTATCCATCCTCAGTGGTTACCAGCTGAAGCTGATCTCACAAATCAGGTGTTTCTCTGTGTCATTGTTGCAAACATTCAAAACATGTTAATGATTGGAGGTGGTATTTCACGTGCTGTTATTAGCTCAAAGAAACCTACCTAGAAGTGAATGGGAAACTGTGGGCCTATCCTGACTTTCTTTCTCAGATCGGGAAGCTCGCCCCCGTTAGTACTGCTGAGAGGGGATTGACTGCTTGTGATTTTCTGACAAAACTTCTGACACATCTTTCAAGAATAGAAATTTGGAAGTCCTAACAAGAAATTTGGCATTTGTATGTAGTAGACCCCTATGACAAAGATTTTATAACTTGTGTATAAGGTGAAATGCTTCTTCTGGTTTATATCATACTGCACCTTGGAGTGTTGATTAGGAATTTGGATATTACAGAAGTCCCTTACATTTTACCTATAGCTGTGATAGAACTGCTTGCGGCGCAAATCCTTTCCCACTGTAGGAAAAGCACACCAAGCAACAAAATGAAGGAAGCAAAAGGAAGAAAGGAAGGCAGGGGTGAGACTTCACAGTAACATTTGTCTTGTTCTGTGCTTGCTATGTCGTTTTTTTCCCTCTTTTTTACAATTTACTATTAATAAGAAAGTGCTGAAGAACCAGAAACAAACGTGTGGTTAAGTGCTGGAAGAATCTGATCTGAGGCTTGTCTGCATGGGATAGCTGTGAGCTGGTTCCTTGCACGGAATGCACACATCCTGGGGCAGCAGCATCCGTGTCAGCCCCTGTGGGATATATCCCATGTGGCTTTCTGCTTTGGCACATCCTGCTTCATTTTGGTCCCTTTGTGGCTTGAGTACAGGTCATTGCACTGGTTCCCAACACTTTTCGTGTCAAGTAATCTGATGTTTCTCACTCATGGGAGGTTATCGTGAGCTGTTTCCTTTCTATACAGATTTATTTCCCGAAAGCTAGAGAAATTCAGAAAGTTGCCTTCGCTTCCTTCATGGGCAGTTCCCATCATGATAATGAATATACTACATTCCGACTTCATGCTGAATGTCTCAGTGACATAAAGGGGAGCACTGCAAATTTGTGCCTCATCAGAGTGCTTTTTCAGGCTATTTACTGAGCCAGAAAGGCAGTGCATCATCTATTTATAGGCTTGTATTTGAGTTTTCTTCCCAGACACAAAATCAATTTGCTGTTGGGGCTTAATAAATGCTGTGTGCGCGTGTGTGTACACGTGTATGGAAAAGGCGCTGTTGGTAGCCATGAGAGCTAAGCAAGATCCAGAGCGTAGGTCCCTGATGGGACTTAACCTGTTTGTGATTGGTTTCTATTCTAATGCTCATCAAAACAAACACATTTAAATCTGATCAAGAAGATTAATAGGGAAGGAAATACATTATCCATTTTTTAAAACTCTATTCTACAGCAGGGAAGTAAATCACAAAATTTACATTTCATACAATTTCTATCATCTCTGTAGTATTTGTTACAGCTGTTTCAGACACGTAGTAGTTCTTCTGAGACTGAGAATAAGCTCTTAATTAAGCTAACAAGCCCAGAACACCCACCTCACCTCATCATTCTGATTGTCCCTCACTCAGGGAGGTTTCCCCATTTAGAAACCCTCCTGAAAAAAGCTCTGATTTATCCAGCAATCGGTTCACCGCTGATTCAGTGATACAGCTCTCTGCAAGCAGCAGTGCTAGTAGCTGCCATGTTGCAATAAGCACCAAGAGAGGTGAGGACTCATCTTGGGAAATGACATTAAGTGATTTGTAGGAAAAAAAAAACCATATATATTGCAATTAAATGGTGAGATCACAGAACAGGATGTAGGTAGAGCAACTGCCTTAGTGCCTGTTTTCACTGAAGCAATCTGGCTGAGCATCTGGCAGGAAAATGGTGTTTGTGATGAGGGAGAAAGCCTCTGAGAGGGTCCCAGCCCAACCCAAAGTGAGTGCTGCTGGCAGCAGATGTGGGACTGCCCACTGGGGGCATCTCACGTTTCAGGGGGTTTACACCTGCATTGCACACAGGATCTCATTCAGGAGCCAGGAGAAGAGTGAGAGAACAATGGTTGTTACGGCAGTACTATTGGGGTGTTGCTCACTCAGGGCTTCAGCAGGGAATGCTGACTTCAGCTGGATGGTCTGAGTGACCTGAGATGCCTGTTCTTCCGGGAGCATTTGCAGAAACTGTGCTTTGTTCTGTAGTGTTTTCCAATGGACTGCCATAAGCTGCAGCACCCAATGTCACTGATCACCACAAAGTCTTGTCTGTGGGCAGTGGGCATTTTCTGATTTCCGCTAAAGTCAGCCTGTGGCACTAATGAGTTCAGGTAAAGCTTTTTGCCGCTATATTTAAACCCAGTCACTGTTACATTTCCCAGAGAAAAACACTGCGTGCACCACCAGCAAGCAATGCATTGATTTTGTATCAGCAAGGCTGCCTTTGATTTTAGCAGCTATTTATTGCACATGTTCCCACCAACCACTTTCTAATGGAATTTTAACAATTCGGTAGGGTCACCCGAAGGTCTCGAGGAAGGAAGGGAAAATTTTGTCTCCTGGAGGAAATGATTCTGTCCAACTGTGCCTTCAGTCACCATCATAAGTCCATCGGGCTGGTGCATTTTACCTCTCTCTCTTTTCATCCCACTGGTTCTGGTGAATCCCAGTGATTAATTTTCCAGGCACACTTCGTTCTTTTTTCATTCAGCTCGTCCTGGCAATCTTTACACAGTTCCATCCCTGAGCTACTGGTTGCTGGAGACTGGGAATTTACAAAGCGGTTACGTCCAGGCTCTTGGCATGCGCTGGGATGGGCAGCAGTTCACTGCTGTCAGCCTCAGGACAGACGAGCCCTCAGTCTGGGCACAGTACCTCTGCCCTTAAATTAGAAGTACTGCTATAAGAACAGGTCTAACACCTCTCTTCTGCTTGCTTTCCTATAGAAAGTGGTCTTTTTCATTTGAATTAGAATATTGTGCCGGAGGAGATCATTTTGGTTTGGGCATACTGTTTGGAGTGGTTTGACAGGAAACAACACAACAAAACATTTTTTCTCTGAAAAACTGCATTTGTTACCAATCTCAGTCTGTTTTCTTGTGCACGAGCTCAGCTCTAAAACAGTCACATGGGTAAAAAGGAGTACGATGGGAATAATGACTGTGTAATATCTTTGGAGAAAATGTTAGTTTATCGTAAACATGGGAGAGATTTGTGCTTGGTTTGGTGTCAGTGGGCTGATGCCCTGCCTTCAGCTCCAGGAAGAGCCTTGTCTCCTTTGTTTCAGTATGACTGCATGCACAGTGGTTCCTGTAAGAGCCCTCCTGCTCCCTTTGCCCCCCAGGCAGTCACCCTGCTGAGAAGTGCTGTGTGCACCTGAGTGCACTGCTGAGGAGAGGGGCAAGTGCCAGGCCTACCGAAAGGGGTCCTGATGTGCCAGTGGACACCAAGTGCAACTTGAGCCACCAGCGTATGCTTGCTGCAAAGAAGGCTGATGGTATCTTCGGGTGCATTAGGAGGAGCGCTGGCAGCAGTTAACTTCTTTCCTGTGTGGGTGGCCAAGCAGTGGCACAGGTTACCCAGAGAGATTGAGAAGTCTCCTTCCTTAGAGACAGCCAAAAGCCATGCTGGGGGATCAGCACTAAGTGGTCTTGCTTGAGCAAGGAAACTGGGTGAGGTGTCTCTTCTAACCTTAGCCATTCTGCGATTCTGTGAGTTGCATAAATAGCAAAGCCGCACTTCTCTCTACCACTTACATGTGCATAATGCACATTACCTAAACGCTACAAGTAACAGAGCACTTGACGTGTACCTGTAATTTTAGCCGAGGCTTGACCTGAGTGCTGCAGTTGTACCTCTTTGCATACTACCAAGTGCAACATAATCCAGAGGGGTAACAAACGAGCACTGTAAGTGGCAGCATCTGTCACTCACTAACCGTCAACCACCTTGAAGGGAGCCAAACCTGGTGGATTTTCTGAGCCTCTCCAGCACAGTTATGTGTTACAGCAACGTCCAGTAGCGGCTGAAAGGAAACCTGTCTTCAAATCAACCTTTTCCCTTTGTAGCAAAGTAAGCTTGAATACAGCTGAAGCCAACCAAGGGACGAGCCAGAGAGTGTATCTCCTTTTTGAAAATCCATAACTGTACCTGCAGTTAAGCCAAACTGTACTGCTCAGGGGCAGCACAACCCACAGGAGTTAGAAGTGCGGCTGGTGGGCAGCAAAGGCATCTATTTGCAGCAGAGCCCTGCTGCGAGTGCAGGCATGGCCCAGGGACAGGTTGCTCGGAGCTGGCAGCACTGCTGCGTTTCTGGCTATGCACCCAGCCTGGGCTTTTGGGATCTTCACAATGGTGCCACAGTTTCCCGTCGCTATGGAAACTGGTTTTTTTGGAGCTTGTTATTTTTTGTTTTATTTTTGAAAAGGCACTGGTTAAAAAGGTGAACTGAAACTGAAACTTGTGCCCTGTTCTCTTTCCTGATTCTTTTGTTCCTTGGGAGAAGCCGAAGGCTCCTGGAGGCAGGCCTGGCCTCCTTAAAACCAGAATTTGGGTTCCCCTTCATGCATAAGCCACAGCTGAATCAGCAGCCAGTTTTTCCACAGATACAGAGAGAAGACACAGAAGCCATTAGGTCATCAGGAAAGCCCCCAGAGTGGCTTTAAAGGAACCAAAACCAGTCTCAAAACAACAGTGTGCTCCATCCAAAGCACTGTTAGATGGCTGTCCAGGGTCAGCCAGAGTGGTACGTGATAAGATTGCAGAAAGAGCATTAAAAAGCTTCAGGAGGAGTTTCTTTCGATTTCTTTGTTCTTTACAGTATTGCCAAAGCTTTTATATGCAGCCAAACACCAGTGCTTTATTATTAAGGGAATCAGATTATAGTATGGGGTGGCTTTCCCATGTGTATGTGCTCTGCATACTTGTCTGCTGGACCTTTCAGAGTCTGATTCAAACCCAGCTGAGATGCAAGTAACCAGGAGGATCTTTGCTTTCCGTGTGTGGGAATGAAACAGTCTTTACCTTGCAGCCTACTATTCAGACTTAACAGAGTTCATAACCTTCGTAACAAGTCATACTTGGTTCCAGTGAGACAGCCACAAGCAAAAAAAACCCTGGCATTTGGGGCCTCACTCAACAAAAATCACACCAGATACCTGCATGTGGGTGCTGGTCCCAGATGTAGGCTTGCCCCGATGGTACAGCCCTCATTTTGATGGTCAGCATTTTTGTATCACAGTCCAGCAATAGAGAATCACACCTGAATCTTGACACTAACGCTTATCACCTGGGAATCACGATGTACTTGAAGCCTGTATTTATAGACCTGGGAGACATCACTGGAAAGCTAAAAGCCCTTTACAGAGGCTCTGTGAAGACAGGAGCTCCCACCAGCCCCACTTCTCTCCCAGTTCCATCGCTGTGCCCATGAAAACTCTCTGTGGGGTTTTCTGATGTGATGAGAAAAAACTTTAGGCTGAAGAAGCCCAGGAGAGGGCAAGGAGCAGCTGAGGTGGAGGATAGGAGGGAGGTAGACTTAGCAATGACCTTTGCCACCAGAAGAGGCCCTACATCACCGTCTTTCTGGGAGGAGTTCAGGAAGCCCTGTGCAAGGCATACCCCACTTGCAGCCTTTACGAACACCTAATTAGTAGGTGCCTGTTTCCAGGATGTGATTCAGAGTGATTAATTTTCGTATGCAGAAGGAAATGAAAGCTCCTGCAGGGAAAACACGGAATAACAGATAATTAAAAAGAGCTGGAAAGACAAGGCATGGTGTTTCCATCACTCTGGAATTTAAGCACCTTAACTCCTGTCCCTCGTCATGTCCTGAAACAATAAATCCATGTTTAGGAGAAAGAAATGTAGGAACAGAAATATTACAGCCCTGTACGATGCTGGCCCAGTAAAAACTCATGTAACAGTGAAAAACAGCAGCTGGGCTTGCTTTTTCCAAAAGTCTTAATGCTACTCCATCATCATGTGACCATGCCAGATTGCTGGGACCTCTCAAGCCTTCTCACTGTCCCTTCCACTTACCACGTCTGCATCTCATCATGGAGCCCTCAGCTCCGCAAATAGCCTACAGGAAACTCAGTGAGGAGAACTGTGATCCTGGAAAGGTACCAGCGCAGTGAGGCACCTGCTCATGCCCAGAGATAGGATCAGAGCCAGGAGCGCAGGGCAATTCCCAGAGCTGGTGCCATAGGCTCCCTCTTGTCCAAGGACAACACACCTTTTCTGGTCCTGTGTGATGCAGCTGGGAATACAGGAGAGGTCGGAGATGGTGGTGAGAAGGGCTTTTGCAGCCCTAGGTGCCCCCAAGAGCCCTTGAAATCAAGGCACAAGCCGGTAGCTACCAGCCCGCGTAAGGGAGCTCTTGCAGGGCTCACATTTATTTTGGGGCTGTTTTGCTTTCTCTTCCTTAGGGTTTTCTCTTTTCCTGGGTATGCTGTCAAGTCTCAGGCACTTTGCCAGCGTTGAAGTTCAGCACTGCTGTCACACCGTGCCCTGGCCTGGGAACTTGTACTCCCAGCTTCATTGTTTTTGGGGTGGTTGTCCCAGACTGCCTTACTTGAAGATTGCTTTAACAAGTCTTTTCACTCCAGGAAATATTGCAAGGGTTGTACCTTGCTTGTTGGACCATAGCTTATCTGTGTGATCTCATCTGCTCTTTTCTACTTATGTGCCTTACCTTACACAGGATGAGACGGTTTAAATTAGATACCTTCTTTAGACCGTTGAAGGCCTACTTAAAGAAAACTGATTTTACAGAGAAAGATCTGCATGGTGCCTACAGACTCCTGTCCCTATTACTAACCAGCTGCAGAAGGCAAGCCATTTAAAATTCCTATTTTGGCAGTTGAGAATTAGTCAGCGTTTAGGAACTGGACTAAGGAAATACTTCAGAAAGCATGTTAGACTGCACTGCAAATACGCTCTTGTTGGACAGCTAAAGAACATGTCCTTGTAATGTCACCTTCTGTATTCCTGCTGGGCACAGAGCTAAGCTGGCTTTCTCCTCACCTTTCTTTCCTAGGGCAAAAAGAAAGCACAAACAGAAGATAACAGGAGAAATGAAGATAAACCTCTAGGAAAAGTCCGAAGTGCTTCTCCCCACTATTATCATTATCATCCTATCTGAAAGCGTTACCTTTTTCCTGTTTGGCACAAAGGACGCTGTGTTTGTCATCAGAGTTTGTGCAGTCCCTGAGAAAGGGCCAGCAAGCAGCTGAAGTGTAAGGAACAATAGATCCAGCATAAATAACAGCGTGACTCTGAGTTTAGATCAGGAGCAGGAGAATTACAGATGTTTGAGAAGCTTAAAGAAGAGGTTTAAAACTTAGCATCATTGCTGAAGAGAGGTTTTTGCACATATGTTAAGCTTTTAAAAACTTCTGGATTGTTAATGCTTGTTTGTTTTCCTGAGTTGGAAACAGTCCGAAGACAACAATGTGGTTTTGCTATGAAGGAAACATGCTGAGATCAGCCCGTGTCTCTGTCCAGAACTGCTGACTTCAGGGTGCACTGCTAAGTGCTTTTCATCTCATGGTAACCCATGTGTATTCGTGCTGCTGTGAACAAGTGCAGCTCTTTGTATGTTTTTGCTGCACGCAGTCACAAATCACAATGGCTGCTTTCTAACAGCACCATACAAAGTGGGCAGCAAAAGTTCCTTCCGCTCAAGCCTCTCCTCCCAGGCTGGACATTGCAGTGCATCTAATAATGCTAAAAAGAGGAATGGCAGGAAGATTAGGACACTTTGAGCCCTGTGAGATATGTATGTGTGATCTGATACAAAGAGTCATCTTATCAGGAAAACACTGGAGGAATTTATTCCTTGCTGTCAGTGGCAGAGTCCATAACTGCTGCTGCTCGAGCAAACAGTGCCAGGGTTGATAGAAACACCGAAGAGTCAGCCCTGCCTTCAAGATCAATATCATTCCTCCTGTAACATTATCAGACGAGGAAATGATTACAGAATATTGCATTCGTACAAACAAATGTGCACCTCAGTGGAACAAGAGGCATAGCTGCGAGTGGGGTTGGGGTCACACACTAAGCCTGCACTTACATTATCTGGATTTCAGTCCCAGTTCTGCCACAAACCTCTCCTTTGTCGCTCGTTGCGTCTTGGAGGGTGTCTGAGTGAAACACAGTGCAGCTTGCTCTGTGGTTGGCATAGTACTCTTGTAGGAAATATAGTGTAAACTTCTGCTTTCCAGTGCTGTGTCTACACAAGTTTGCACTTCTGCAGCGATACTGTTAGTTTGATGAGGCTGTCTGAAATAACACTAAAAACACACAGCAAAGCAGGCGATAAACTTACCAAGGGAACAGCTAACCTGTTGGTGAGAATAAAGCTGTAAGCAAAAAGATGTAAATAGTAGGAACAGCCTCACTAAGGACCAGACTCCAGGCACTAACTGAGCTGCTTTGGTCTAAGGCAGTGGCTTCAGAAGACAGCACAGCGGGCAGCAATATCGATGAGTGTTATTTTCCCTCCTGGCTCCCAGGGCTGCTCCATTTCACCCCTTGCTGCTGCCTGCCTTCACACCAGCGCTGACCTTGGTACAGCTTTTCCATGGATCACACAGTGAAACCAAGCCTGCTTTTGAGCATATACACACAGAAACAAGCAAACATATCTTGCCAGGTTTTTTTTTAGTGCAAATCATCCCTCTGATCTGTGACTGAGCATGGGCTCTCGGGTGCTGGCACTGATGCCCAGCCCAGGGTGGCACAAGGTGAGCTGAAGCAGGATGGCCGGTTCAGGCACAGGGCAGGTACCAACCGGCCCTCAAGTCAGCTTCTCCTTTGCCACGGGCTCAGCAAATATTTCACGTGATCTGAAGATCACCAGAAATAACCACTGTCGGGTTTTGGTGGGTTTGTTTGTTTTAATGCAGTCAATTGGTGTTTTTACAGTAACCGTTTGCTTAACAAAATGTTTAACCGTGTAGGAAGTGATGGAGCGTTGATTACTCATTCACCAAAATTCAGGAGTCTGAATGTAAATTCTCCTCACGCTCCCATTCCTAGCATGTCATTATTCCAATTAGGAGAATGCTTAAGATATTTAAATAATATCCCATTCAGCTACACATATGAGAAAATGCATTCACACAGTACAATAATGCAATTGTGCCTTTCCTCTGCAATGGCAAAAAGGGCTTATTGGAGCCATTTTGAGAGAAGCAAAGGCAGTCAGACAGATTGGGCATGAGAAAACATGAAATCAGATAGCAAACGTGGAAAAAAAGCCCCTCTGCATTCAGAGCAGAGCGCAAAGCCAACAAAGCCAACTGTGTGAGATGAGAAACCCCAGCACTCCACTAGCCAGAGGAATATGCAGATTTGGGCTGACTTTTTTTCCAACCAGACAAGAAAAGCGAGCGCGAGCGGCCTGATGCTCTTCTGACTTTCGCTGATACAAATCAGGAGCAGCTATGCTCAGGGAACTCATCTCAGCACAAGTACACTACAGTAACAACAATTTAAGTCAAGAAAAGGTTCAGACCTCAAACACTAAGTGCAAAACCTGGCCATCAGCCCTCATACTTAGTAATGGCCATCATAGCTTTGTGGCACCGTTCTAAAGAACACCAAGTGTCGGTGGCAACTATTCACAGCGCCAACACTGGGACTTGTACTACCCAGCCAAGGGGTCAGCAGCAGAGGAGGTCCGTGTTTAACCAAAAGAGAACACAAAGACATTTTTACTGCTGTTTATGTTTATTTGTTGTATAAATACTGAGTCAGGATTCCTTTCTGGCCAACCTGCGGATCTGATTAATGTATTTTTTAGTTGCTTTTTCGTGACTATAAATTGAGAGGTGACTTCGTGTTGCAATACACAGCGACCACAGCTGCTAAAAATAGACCACAACGACTTAATGCACACATCAGCGTTTAACCACCACGCTCCCAGATACCTCAGCTCTTTGAAGACCCCTGCACACGGACACACCAGTGTATTTAGAGGCACAGTACCCTGCTCTGGTTGTGAATTACCTTGTCCAGAGAACACGGGGAAGGAGGCCGGGCAGAAGGAGCGATGAGCAGGAGGAGGAAGAGCTGCTCAGAGATATGTGGCTGAACACTGCCCCATCCCACAGCGATGGCAGGGCAAGTGCTTTCCCTTGGGAAAGGCAGCATTCCAGCCCTCTCAGTGCTGCACAGCGTTATTTTCAACTGCAATCAGTTTTTAAAATAGCAGCCAATAAGATCAAGTCAGAGAAGGAAGAAGAGGGTGTGATGGGAATCAGAACGACTTTTGATGGATTTTTTTCTTGTGAAGTCGCAAGCCTAGAAATAAATCTGACAAAGCAAAGTCAAAACCTTCCTCTTTCCCACAGTGGACTGCAGCCTTTTTTATCCTTAAAGTTTTCAGACTGATGTGTACAAAACAGCTCTGCAGAAGAACTATTAACTCGCTGATGGGTGAAGGTACTTTGCTTGGGTTCTGGAACCCAGGGCTCTGCAATGTGGGGTCTGGCCCACCTTGCTGGGCCAGGGGAGCTTGGAGCAGAGTCAGCAGAGGCAGAGCCAAGACTCTGCCCATTCTCTGCCGTTCTCCTCTGAGTAACCGAGTGAAAGAGGTGGCCATGCCAGGTCAGGAAAGCTGCCGTTAGGGCAGGGAGTTTGGCCAAGGAGGAGAGGACAGCTACAGGAGGTGAGGATAAGGCCGGGAGAAGTCAGGGAAGAGCTAGAACAGCAAAGAAGGAGGTGTTTAATCTTGTACGCATCAAAGCAGAATTGAGGGGGCCAAAGCAGGCTGTGATTTTTTCTTTATTAACTTATTTAAGCATAATTCTTGCCTTAAAAGTCTATGGTTCCAGGCCACATGAATTATTCTGATCTTGCCCCATTAGTGGGACCCACTGCCTCACAAACTAGTTTTTCTTATTGCAATTGGGAGCAGTTTCAGGCCTGGCAAGAAGAGGTCTGGGCAACATCACCCTGCCTAGTGATGCAGTTTACCATTCTGCTTGGCGTTCTCTTTCTCAGACCAGGAAATGAACAGAATTTCAAAGGAAGAACACAAAGAGTTTGGATTTGTGCAAGGAAAGTCAACATTTATAATCTGAAAGGAGGCAAGACAGTGAGGTGGGGTCTCGGCAGAGATCTCTGCCATTAACAGTCTCCCCTCAGTTTTTCATAGTGACATCTACCTGAAGTTATTTGTCCAAGTAACTTCACTGGTAGGATCAGCAGCAGTGAGCAACAAGAGGTGAGCAACACAGTGTATTTCATGATCTGTCATGGCAGGGCTTTAGTTTTTTAGCTGCCTGTTTTGATTGTGTATTTAGAGTCTTAAGTTTTGTGCTTATGGCACGAGCTCAGCAATCACGCAGTGCTCCGGGTTAGCAGCTGAAGTCCCCTCCTCACCCTCTTTCCTTGCAATTTTCTCCCACCATAGGGATCTCCATCCGCCTGTCAGCAGCTGCTCTGAGATTCTGGGGGATCGCTGGCAGGGCCAGGGCCAGAGCCAGGATAAAGAGAGATGAGAAAAATTCAAGGCATGGGGAAAATGTGGCCCTACATAGCTACCATATGGTGTATTAGACACAATATCCCATTTCTCCTAGGCAGCCCTTCTCTCCTGTCTGTGTCTCAGCTGCTGCTGCTGAAGCCATTCCTACCGTATCACTTCCTGCATGCGGGGGTATTTGCACGAGGCATGTTCCTAAGACCACACTGTGTGATGTGTTTGTGCTCTGGATTAGTTTAATGGAACTGCAATACAACCTGCAAGACAGCTTCCCAGCTGGTAAATTGTGTTTAAACAGCGGAAAACAAATACGTGTTCTTAATGCTCCAGTCCTACATCTGGTTGCTTAGCATTGCCCCTATCTCTGGTCCATTTTGCAGTGCTTCAGCAAAACTGCCGAACAAGCTGGCCAAAAATCAATTGAACAGAGATCAGAAGGAAAAAACAAATGAGATATAACAGTCACTGATGGGATACACAGGCATATCAATTTGGCAGCTAGTCAAACTCTCCAAGGCAATCAGCCATGCTCATTAAATGTCAGAGTTGTGAATTTGCCTGGGGCATTATCAGCAAAGGCTTGAAAGTGGCCCAGCTCAGTTGAAAGAGATTTTCTCTCCTGAATTTCAGGTAAATAGATGAATGAGATGTCAATAGCAATTCCATACCCCCATTTTAGCTTCAGAACCTGATTTCTGTGTCACAAAGCCAGGCCGTAAATGGGAGAGAGGGCACGTTTGACATGGAAGATTCAAGAAGCAGCAGATTCTCAGTATGCACTCAAACTTAGAAAGAAACATGCTGCCATTACTGGGACTGGTTTTCTTTAGTATCGCAGCAACTGATGTGTTGCGTGACAATTGCCAGGAGTTGACATAAAATTGAAGATAACTCGAATGAGGAAGAGAAAACCTAATTCTTCTAGAGGTCAGCAAAGAATGAGTGGTAGCTCCCTTCCTTGACACTATGCTTGAGCAGGGCATGGCCAGTTGCCGGCACAGGGCAGGCTCCTTACCTGCCACCTGCTGCCTTTCTGTTCTCTGCACCTCAGGTGGTCGCTGCTGCTTTAGCTTCAAAAAGCATAAAGTAGAAGACCCAATGGCGTGCTCATTTGTGTAGGCTTTGGGAAAATACTGGGGAAAGAGTTTATACTGTGTAGATATGAGGAAAGCTGTCCTTTTTTTTGTTTGTTTCTTTTTTGCACCTGACAGAAGTCTCAGTAATGATAGGTTTTAAGCCAATTATTATTCAGATGTCTCTGTGGAAATCAGTGAGGTCTCCCACAGACAAACCAGTTACCCAGTATGGCCTAGGTTGTGAAATACACACTTCGCTAAGAGCTTTTCCTCGCTAATGACCTTGGAATGTGACCTTTAATTTTGAACGTGTGTCTGTATAAACTTGTCTGCACTGTGCTCATCACAAAAACCATTTACACAGAAAGGACCTGGAGGTAAGTAGCAGGCAGATGCCATTCTTGTAGCACCCAAGCTTGGTGATTTCTTGACAGACGTGAGACATCCTTACTCTCCCACAAAAGTGGGAAAGGGGGCTTGGTTTGGAAGGGGAAGAGGCTGAGAAGCAACCTCTGGGCAGAGATCTCTGTCCCACTGGGAGCAAGGGCTGCCCAGCTGTGTGGCCAGGGTCCTGAGCACTCTTCAGGTCCCTCCACAGGAGGGTCTTTGCCTGGGACCTTTGTGTACTTGACCATTACAAAAACGTTCAATAGACAGATGGCCCCCTGCTTAAGAAAGGGATATTATTGCTTCTGGAGTGCAGTATTACTGTTGCACTGGATGGGAGTCACTATCAGTCTAAGCTGCCTGCTTCTGTATCACATTTCCAAACACGCAAATAAATCAGCGCCCTTTGCTCCCAGCAGAAGCGTTTGTGGGTTTGAGATTGGGAGGGTGGCTGGCAGAGGGCACTGGGAGGGGACCTGCAGACCTGTCAAGCCAAGCGCTGCTGAGCTAGTACAGCAAGTGGTATCTGAGGAGTGAGAAGCTGACGTCAGACACTGCGCTTCTCTAGCACCAGATCCAAAGGGGATCGGTATCCATCCTTCCACTGCTCAAGCACAGCAGTGCTTCAGGAGGATGTGGCATTTATTAAGTGAATGCTGATTAGCATTCCAGACCTTTATCTCAGATATTGTTTACCGGAAAGGAGGGTATCGGTTCCTCACCTCCAACGCACCAGTTCACAGGAAAGAGTTAAAGTTGTATCTGCAGTCTCAAAATGGGCAGCAATTTGCGACGTTGTTGGGTCAGCAGTTTGCCTGATAAAGGAGCCCTGACCCCACCTGTAGAGGAAAGTCCAAAGGTATCTTCAGGAGATTTCAGGATTGTTGACCAAAAAGCAAAAGTGCAGAAATCTGCATAGGGCAGTAGCCTAGAAATACAGGCCAAAACAAATGTTGTGACATGGTGGAGGCCTCTAACTACCAACAAGACAGCACCTTGCCATGCCCTTCCACCATCTGAAACCCCATCCAAAGGATGTCTCCTTGAGTGGCACAATCTGAGTCTTGTTGAATCCAAGGTTCGGTGCCACAGGGGCATGCTTCCTCTAATGCTGGAGATAATGTCTTGCCCATTATATTTACCATTAAAGTCTGGATTTCCTCTGCAGGGGAAATCCTCATGTAAAAAAGCACAGGGAATGCTTTAAAGAAGGAGCAGAATGTGCTCGGATTGTGAAGCAGCTGATCTGAAGGCGGTGAGACCCTTAGGGATCCCTGGGCCTCAATGGTTGACATTTAAGGCAGGAAATGATGGTTTATTTAACTAACTGGACTGAAAACTGCCAGGGAATTTAAACAAGGGAAACAGAATAACTCGTGGCAGCATTAGCTAAGTAAGGCACGCAGGCTAAAGCTCCTGTGGTCATGGGAAATACTAAGGGATATGTGACATCTGTAAGTGGCAGTGGCCTCAGCTTTGTGATTCATCTAAAAGGCAGATCAGGTGGGCAAAGGATCCCCAGGGGCTGTTCCTGACTGCTCAGCACAGCTCTGCCTTAAAGTTTCTGAGATATAATGGCACAGATCTGGCACAAGACTGTTTTGCTCCTATATATGTACGGTGTTTTTCAAATGCTTCAGTAAAAATACTTTCAAATGCTTTTACTAGTTAAAAAAAAAAAGTTTCTGTTCAAATAATGGCTTTCTTCACTCTTCTTAGCCATATGCAGGAAACTCTAGGATTTTTCACTTTCTGTGTCAGTGAATGATGTCTTAAGAGTTTGGCTTTGCTAGACTATCCGGCTACAGAAATTAAGCTGAGAGGAGAAACCTTCACTAAGTGAGATAACCTTAGTAACAGCAAAGGAAATCGAGAGAATGGCGCAGCAGAAAAGCATTTGTGATTCATCAATTGGTAACCAAGGAAAAAAGAAAAGAAAAAAGGAAAAAAAAAGAAGGATTAAAACAAAAAATGGAAACCAACTGTGAGCAGTTTGGGGGTTTCACAAAGCAAATCTGACTTTGCCAGAGCCCAGTTGGTCTCAGGGCAGAGCTCCAGGTGAGTAGCTCTCCCCTGGCTTTGCCCACCAGCGACGTCCCCATGGCCCAGGTTTTTCTCCTGTGCATCCATGCCCTGCTTCCCTCCAGCCCTGCTGAGGTCCAGGCAGTCAGGGTTTCAGGCCTGGAATTCATTGTCCCAGCTGCACTTGAGCCCATTTAATAGGGAGAATGGCAGGTAGTCGTCCTTCTGCAGAGCAGTGACCTTAACCTCCTTCTCCAGCCCACTGAGAGGGCAGAGTTCAATGAACAGTCTGGCTGCTCTGCTGAAAGCTATGGCCTTAGGGGAACTAACATGTTGTTGTTGTTGTTGGGTTTGCTTTCAGCTGAATGGTCCCCAGCCGGCTTCATTGCGCAATTGTACAAACACCGGTGCCAGCACAAATAAGGGACGATGAAATAGCCAGTGCTGCTGGCCAGGTTTCTTCTCTCTGCTCTGCTAGCTTGGCTAGCTGAAGCCATCCACAAATGCATGTGGGACACCTGCTCCAATTCAGTGAGCCTAAAACTCTGAGATTACTTTTTGGATTCTCGTGCCATTCTGCACAGATCCCAGTATCGGCTTGCTCCTCCTTGTGCTGCACTTTGCTTAATTTCCGTGCGCTGCATGCTTTTTAAGTATTCACGTGGCACTGTCCGGAGGAGAGTGCTTCAGAAGGGAATGAGTCTATAATACCAAATCATCTCCTGCTGAGCGCCACCGAAGCATCACAACCTTGAACGATTGATCGGCTGATTTTGTGTTATTTATGTTGCCCTAAAGGCTACATTTCAAAACTTGAAATGTATGGATTAGAGAAGCTGGCAACTCATTCTGCTCAAGCTGTTTAATAATGCTGCACAGATCCTGTTTCAAAAGCTTGTTTTCAAGGGAGGGAATATATCCAACTTGCAGATACCAACTTCCGTCTCAGTTTAGGTGAATAAAGTCCTCCAAATATTTAGAAACTGATTTAAGCTAACAAAGTCAAGGAAGTCAGTATTAAAACTCAAACTCCTGCTTGATGGTCTATTTGTAGTTCATCCAGTGGTAATGAGCCAGATTCTTGCCTAGAATAAATGGGCATAAATCCACTTAAGCCATGCAAGAATGTTGATTTATGCTTGCTACAAATCTGACCTTTATTTCAGTACTTCATGGTAAGCTCCAATCCTCTTTGCACTGCTCATTTATTGGAATGGAATTAGATTTACCAAGGTATGCTCAGACAAAATGGATTGCTTTTCTCTGCGATTTTTTGTGCCAGGGATAAAATGGTGGGCTATCTGGATGAAAAATTGTTAAGAAGATATTTTTGTTGGAGAAAGTCAACAGCGATAGCATCGTTCGTTGCAGTGCTGCACTTTATTTATTTCTCCAAGTTGCACCAAATGAGTACAACGTGCTCCACAAATTACAAAACCCTTCCAGGAAATCTGAGATGAACCCGAAGAACTGAGGTTGAAATATGTTCAGCTAATAAACAGTTGCATAAAAACTTAAATGTATGCAGCCAAGTGATTTGCTGAAGGTGTTCTGGAATGGAAATACCCTTTTGTTTGCTTAACTGAAACTACATTGCTCCAAATGACCTCACGTTCTTTATTTCTAAGTCCACCAACCCTGCACCGAGGCTCAACATACTGCAAGAGGCCGGACTTACCAGAGGAAGATAGTCAAGAATTTATTGTATTAGTTTTAAATACAATACTCTTGATTTTTGACAGTAGTAGCTGCAGGGTAAGTACTGCCTGTCACCACAGTGAGCCATGCTGAGAAGACTGCGTATGTGATTACGGGACTGTAAAGTGCTCAATGTGGGGGCTGCGCTCCGAAGACAGAGCTCATGGCAGAGGCAGCAATCTGTTTGCTAAATTCTGTTTCACACGGGTAGCACCTTACTCTGCTGTTTTCAGCCTGCACCAGGTTTTGATTCGTTACGTGATGATGTCTGAAATGTTAGTTTGCAGCTAATTGTTTACAGCCTGGCCACTGGATAAAGACTTCTGTAACACAACAGTACAGCCATAGGGATTTGGCAGAGAAACATTAAGGTTGGTATGGACAAAGTATGAATGGCAATGTACGAGTGCAAAATCATCAAGAAAAACAAGAAGGGTTAAAGGAGCAGCATGAGCAGATGTGCCAAAATCAGATCACCAGGATCACAGCACGCACTGTGCAGCTTCTCAAGGATCTGGCTCTGGAAAAGCTCAGGCTGCCTTCTGGTGAGCCTCCTGGTGGAGGCAGCTTGGTTCCAGCCCTGTCTTTTTAATCACTATAGCTTTATCTTCAGCCATTCAGTGGTGGCCAAAGGTGGACCTTGGACCCATTTTGCAGCCTTATCTCGGCTTTCCCTCTGGTCCCATCTCCTGCTGCTCCTGGATGGACCCTGGAGCTGATTAATCTGCCTAGTTTGGACCCTGGTCCTGATTAATTAATTTGCCTTGATGGGACTGTTGATGGACCCTATTATCAGTATCCAGGTCTGAAGGACTGTGCCCAGCTGGTGAAGGCACTGCCTGTGCTAGGTCACCAGCTCCTGGCTTGTGCCAGTGCAAGTCCTGCATGTACGTCACTGTGCAGATCTCCACCTTCATGCATATGAAAGGAAAGGTTAGATCAGTCTGTAAAAGAAAGGGAGTGAAATCAGTTTAAAATCAAACTTCTCTCCCTAGGAAGTTTTGCATTGTACTTGGCTACATTAGTTAAACATAAGCAGTGGAAATACTGGACATAGTACTCTGGAGAGGTAAAGGTATGTGGTGTCCTCAATTCTGCACCTTGTTCCGTAACTATGTACAAAAGAGATTGGATCTGTTAATATTGGAGCATGGGGGACTTGGTAATCTGGACATGAGTTTCTTTAAGAGAGGAGAGGCTGAGATGAAGCAGTGTAACAGTGAGAGAGCGGAAGAATTTCGAGAAGCAGTTCATTTTTGGGGTTGCTTTCATTTAGCGGCTTATTGTATTTTTATTTTCATGTATAATGTGGTACAGATCTGTAAAGCCGGCCAGGATCCTTACTTTCAGGAGTGCCATGGTCCCAAAAACTGATGTAGATCTTCCAGTCAGGCTCTCAGCACTGTTTGGGAAATAAATCCAAATATTTCAGTTGCAAAGAAGATGCTTTGGCTGCAAAGCAATAAGAGAAAATGTGCAATCTATTTGATCCGCTTCAGATGCCACAACCATCTGCAACTGCATGTGGCAAACACGTATTTCTCAGATTCATGGGCATGTATGATTGCAAAGAGCGCTGAATACTTGCAGTGAAATAGATAAACCTTTAGTATGCTCTTTTTGTTATGTAGTCATCTCTCAGCAGCTCTCTGTGGAAAGATCCCCTCCTTGAAGACTCTGGAGGGTTCGAAACCCACAGCCAAGTGATGCAGAGCCTTTCAAGGCAAGACATCGTATACAAAAGTGCCTGTCAAGCAGCCAGCACGAACAACGACTGGCACCAGGAAAGAGTCACAGATGCTTGTTAGAACGTGCTGTTGTGCAATATCGCCGCCTACTGCAGGCTCCAGCTGCTGCTATAGTAAAGGCACCGGCGCCATTGGCTTTCTCAAACCCAACTCAACCAAGGCGGAAAAGTCCTCGTCGAGGACTCCTATGGGCTACCGCCTTAATCTCTAAGCTTCACCTTTGTAATATCCATCATTGTTCTTAATTCTTGTACCTTACGTGTTTCTTTGCTCTCGAGTAGAAAGAACAAACTCCAGTGACCAGTGACATGGGCCGGTGCACACGTGCCACTGCACTGCATCCTCCCATGTGATACAGAGAGAGGTCAAAAGAGCTCTACAGCGAGCACCTGCACACCCATATCCGTACATACATGCATGTGCTCACAGCCTCTCCGTTGTGCTGTTCTTCCTATGCATCGGAAATAGCATTTTCTCATACTCGGTATTTGCATCATCTCTTAGATGGGAGCTCAGATGAAATGCAGACAGCAGCTTTGGTTCCAGGTGGCTTCTAGGGCAGAGAGCTTCCCAGCACCAAATGATGGATCAGTGGGAAGCTGCTTGTTGAACTGGGATGGCTGTCTCACAGTCCAGGTTTTCCTATCAGAGGTGTTCTCCTCGGAGGCTCATGTTTCTTCAGTAACCTGTATCAGCCTAATCCTCACCACAGAAGAAAGTCCCTGTTACTTTGCAGCCTCTCCTATGTTGTTCTTATTAACACAGTATCATCGGGGCTCTATATTTGTACGTCAGTGTTTTAATACTGCTTTTTCACATTTGCTGTGATTTGGTGAGTCTTGTTTTTTTTCATTGTCTTCCTGTTAGCAACATTGGGAAGAAGGATACGCTTACAAAACAATCCTTTCTTTGTATCTTATTTTCAGAATCCTTATTAATATCTTGCTCGCTTAAATAATTCTACCTACTATCTATCTATATATGCACATACCACATACTATAGGCGTTTTAGTTTTTTATTTCCTGTATGCTTCTTTTTGTGGACTTTTTGACATGTTTAAGCAACAGGCACTTTCAAGATACTTTAGCTAACTGAACTATTAAATAAACTAAACAACTAAATTAAACGTCATAGCTTTCTCTTTTTCTATTCTTATTTCTTCTATGGCTAAGAGAACACTTTGCAAATACAGCTATTCCTTCAGCTGTTTTTACTCAGTATCATCATCCTCTAGTTCTGGCAGATCTGATTTCATTCTTTCTTTTCCCACTAAGATGTATTTTCATCAGTAGTGTCCTGATTTGCTAGGTAGTCCACAGGACCCAGTTCTTCACCCTTGTAATGGAGTTCACCCACTGACCTTAATGTTGCCATGCAGACTCAGAGCACTGCATGGCTAACTCACTGATGGGTGATGCACAGATCTGTGTGCACTTGCAATTGCCCTGAAAAAAATCAGGTTGTTTGGAAAGCTGTCCCAGAATTTAAAAGTAGTATTTTGTGAAATACACTGGTTTTTAATATATGCATTTTAGATCAGCAATAATTTTAGATTACCTACAGAGGAATTCATGTTCTCTGAATTACATTGCATTCCCCTGTAAGGGAGCCGTGCCCTTCCATGACCAGCTGAGCCAATAAACAATGAAGTGCTGGAGTTAAACCTCTTTTCACTAACACATGTAAGTACCTAGAAGATAGCAAACATATGAGTGAGATTACATTGTCTAGAATAAATTGCATCAAACAAGTTCATTTTCCGCTCTGACTAGGTAGCACTATGTTTACAGCACAAAAGCTGCAGGTGAGGATATCTTGGTTTTAGGAGGATTTCTAACACTGTCTCACAGGATTGGCAGTCTCACAACCAAGTTGTAGGAAATCTTGATGGAGGAGTGCGTGGTTGGGTGCAGAAGTGGACCTAAAGAGTATTTAGCAAGAATACATTGTTAACTCGGCCAGACACATCAAGTGGAATTATACAGGAGTATTTCCATAGCACCAATTTGATATTTTTATTAGATAATTTGATGGTGTATAAGAAAAATTGCTTACCAAACCCACCGCTGGGAGGGGCAGTGAGTGCTGTAGGATAGGGCTAGGGCCACCATGACCTTGGCAAAGTACAGTCAGGGGGAAAAGGTAATTTGAAAGACATGTTTTCACTCTTTGCTCTTGGCAGAATTACCAACATCACAGATGCAGGTTGTGGAATTACTGGTCTGGTGGCATCACAGTGTAAACACACTTGGTGGTTAGCACAGGTCACAAAGCAAACAGGAGTCAGCCACGTCACTCCGTCACAAAAACATCAAACGGCACTGGAGGATATATAAAAAGGAATAGCCTTTGACAGGCAGATGAAGCCATTCTTCTGTTATGTTTGGGGCTGGTAAACATTCCATTGGTGTACTGTACTCTGTTTTGGCTAGAATAGGGAATCAGAGGTCTTGTAAGGAAACACTGGTGGAACAGGAGTGGTTTGTCCTAAGGAAAGGGGAGATGTGTCAGGGCATCCCTAAATATGCACGTTGTATTTCTAAGGGAGAGGGCAACAAACTCATCTGCTGAAAAGGCTCAGTGGGCAACTGAGATATGGACTACAGGTTAGAAACAGCTTTCTCATGGTGTAGTTAAGGAAATGGAGAGATTACTATGGATCATGACAGCCTTGTTTTGTTAGTTTTCAAGTGCGGATTGGACACGTTTATGTCAGAAATGACCTCAAATCACTGGTCCTGATCCTGCTTTTTGGGAAGGAAGGAGACACTTGCCAACCCAGTTTTGCTGATATTCCCATTTGGAGACAAAGACACCTAAATTAGAAGTCTAAATTACACACTGTGGTTACCAGCTAACTATCATCCTGAGACTCTTCTTTCCATTTCTGTTTAATGTATCATTAGGAAAACATCTTAGAAGTCAATAATTTAAATCCAAAGTAGCTATAACATAGGCTGGTACCATGCAATGCAAACTTCATTCATTCAAACCTGTGTTTTCCAAGTCCTGGGCTTCTTTTGAGCATGTACTGCCAGCTCTGCTGACATCTAAATAGCTTATGATCTAGGGACCCGTCTGCTGGACATTAGGATGATCCAGTTTATCTAATAAAGGCTTTATTAGAACACCCACTTAACTTAGTGCAGAAAGGATGACGGATGAAAAGAGGAAAGGATAACTTACACATATATTACTCATCCTGAACATGCTAAAACTCAGTTTCGGAACAGTCTTTGATGTTTGACCTCTGCAGATAGTCTGTAATTAAGTCTGTAATCCTCTAAACACTTAAAGTTAATAGGATTAACCGTATGCCTGAAGTGTGTGTGGCTGATGTGCAAAACTGTCATAGAGTGCAGCTGATGAAAAAAACGTGTGACATTTTCCAGTGGAATACTGTCTAATACTTTCTAAGTATTTTCTAACCACTCCTAATCCTAAGTAATTTCCTAATGTGAAGATGTTTAATAAAAATAAAACTTAGCAAAGTTCTTGCTTGAAAAAGCATTGTACACAGAAAGAGCAGATGAGTGAACTTTTTCTGAGGCAGAAATTACAGGGTGTGGGAGATTTGAGAGGGGTTATTGTGGTTTCCTGGAATATGTAGATTTAAACTCGCTGACTTTCACCATTCTTTCAAGGCAAGCTTGAGATTAAGCGTGCACGGGGTCAGACAGATCAGACAGTCACAAAAATAAGAAGCATTTTCTACCTTTTTTTTCCTTTAGCAGCAACATCAGTTTGGCTTAAAAGCACCAGAGTTGTTCCTCCTCCTGTCCCTGACAGACTTGCTGTTCTTGGGAACCCTGGCAAACCTAGTCTGCATCAGATCATCACATTGTGAGCGTACAAAGAGCTTATGAAGAACAAGCACGGTTTGGGCAGTGATTTAAAGTACTGCAAGGACAGAGCTGTAGGCAGACACAGCACCGAGGTTCCCATTTGTTGCATATCTGCCACAAAAAGAAACTGGAGCACATCGAGGCACCGTGCTGACGTGCAACGTGCTAGGTTTGAGGTTTGGTGCCCTTTACGCTCTGGGTGCACCCTAGGGCTCCTGACACAGCTCAGCATTGGTTACCGCCCTATGAAGTCCCTGCTGCAGGCATGTACAGCAACAACGCTGCTCCCACTGGTGACAACGCAGATGTAAATCCCCTCTGCTACAGGATGTCATTGTCATCTACAGGAAAAGGTAACAACTGTGGTGAAAGGTTTCCAATGAAGCAAACAACCGCAATGCCGTCCCCTGATCTCTTTGAGGCACAGAGAGAGATTTCTCCCTCCCATCCTCAGGGTTACAGTCAGCAGAAGGCAGGCTGCATTTAGCCAGGTGCTCCTGCCAACCCCAACACAGCCCAAAGGAAGCAAATAAAAGGGCCGGAGAGTAACACCATCACTCTGTCAATACGCTGTTGACATACAGGAATCCGAGTCACGCCAAGAGGCCGCTCAGGAAGGGAGCAGTGGGGAGACAAGAAATTCCAGCTAGAGCAGGGCAGTTCTGAGCGAAGAAGCACAGCAGCAGCGGTGAGATGGCAGATAGAACAGTGGCATCATATCCTTCTTGAGAGCATCACGGGAAAACAGGGCGATGAAAATGAGAAAAAACCTGGTAAAGCACCGCCTGTGAGGAAGGGCTGCCTAGAAGGTCTTAAACTGAAAGAATGCTTTAAAGGAGGATTTAAGGAGGGTAGCAAAGAGGGCGGACACCAGAAGATGTCACCCACGGCTGAGTCAGAAGTAGAGAGTCATTGCTGCGTCTTTCTCACGGAGGTCAAAAACAAAAGGGAAGGAGAGAGAGATGAAGTTCTTAAGGGATAAGGGGTTAAATCAGGACTGTGGGGGTGAGGAGGGGTCTATACCCCGCACAGAGCCATCCCACACAGACACCAGAGCAAACACCGCACCCCTGCGGGCTCTTGTAGCTCAGGAAGCGGTGCGGGAGCGAGCAGACCCCATCAGTCCGCCGGCACCGAGCCTCGGGGCTCCTCGGGGCTCCTCGGGGCTCCTCGGGGCTCCTCGGGGCTCCTCGGGGCTCCTCGGGGCTCCTCGGG